>MU825449.1:280974-387680 GCA_029204205.1 Desmophyllum pertusum | reverse complement strand
GCGTTTTCTTAAAAACAAGGTCTTTTAATAACGCTTGTATCTCTTAATCGTTTTATTCCGATTGCCCTAAAATTAAAAGCCTTCTATAATTTGAAGATTCCTTGTTTAGATTGCCAAAAATTACAGAAATCGGTTAAAGCTTTCATGTGGAAAATTAGTTTTTTTAAAAAAGGGAGCCTCCGCTCCAATAAATAACCGCGGGCCACCTTAAAACCCGTCACCTGAAACGTAAGATTTATTTCCTATCTTAAATACCCAAAACTACTAAACATAATATTAACCCAAAATATGCTCTTACACTTCTACTGTAGGTATATGAAAGGGGTACCATTTTCATAATTTCTATGGAAGGTATATGAAAGGGGTACCATTTTCTATGGAAGGTATATGAAAGGGGTACCTTTTCTGTGAAAAATGGTATATGAAAGAGTAAGGGGTTGGACCTCTGGGCGGAGCCTCCCCGTATAAAACTTTTTTGAGTACCCCCCCCCCCCCCCCCCCCGGGTTTCATCCACAGACTCAAACGTTAGAACCACATTTATTGACTCAAGGTTTGACTCTGGGAGTGAAAGGGTTAATGAAAGATCTTACATCAGATAACCCAATATGCCGCAGCTGTTTGGTAGCCGTGAAAAGCAATTTTCATCCATTCCACAACAGTAACTTCCTATGAATTGTCAAAATCTATACTTTCATGGCCTTCAGGCTCGAAGTTAACATTTCTATTTTTAATTAAAATCTATGTCCGGATATAAACCTTTTATCATTGATATCACTTAATTTAATTCTAAATATTAGCTCTATTTTATTATCAGCAAGTAGTAGTTCTTGCGTAATAAAGTATTACGAAACCTATGATGGAGAATGCCCGGCGTCTTTAAAAAAATACGTCTCTCGTAATTTCACGGATCTCACAGTCTCGGTTTTTTAGCGGTTCTCAACATCTCGGAGTCTCGACTTTTTCCCTGTTTTTTACGTATTTTTAAAATGTTTTTTTTTTTTTTAAATAGAGCAATACTTGCCAACTTGTAGTTGTAAACGGACTTCTTCGCAGTACTCCTACGCGTTTCGACTAACTGTCGTAGACATTTTCAAGGAGTTTTACAAATAAATTTAGGATGCCTGTTTGCATTTGCATTCCATTTTGGATTGGCGATAACCAAAGCTTTTGTCGGATTTGCGTATAGGAAATATCTCGGAGCAAAGTCTCCGTCTCGCAGAGAAAATACTTACATGTAAGTCTCACCGTCTCGCAAAAGTCTCTTATTTACCATTCGCTACCTCTCCCATATTCTGAAGAATTTACCACAGAAGTTTGAGGTGCCGCCTGAGATCGGGAAACCTTTCCATTACGAACTGACATCATTCAGTGACAAAGAGCAAGCAGGAGTTTCTGTCGTCTAAAGACCATTAGTTTGATTTTAACATCCGGAAGATAAGAGTAAGCCTGGTAGTAAAGAGATGACGAGCCAATCCTCGCTGATGTACCCGACAACATGCGGAAACAGTAATTTATTATTCAAAATTACCACGGAAAAATGACAAAAATGAAGCCTTTGTGGAGGGGAGAGAAATCTTACTCGCTACTTTGCATCATTCCTGGTGAATCAGTAAACCTCTCTTGGTGCCATACACAACTTCTAACCGAAAACGATTGATGCCACTTGTTCAAACTCATCCACGAGAGATCCCCACTGCGACACTTTGATTTAGAGGCGAACGGTGATCGAATTAAGCCACGAGCACCCGCGGGAATCGTCGGCACAGGGAGAGAGAACCTTTTCCCAATCCTCCTTGCATATATAATTTCCCAAATTATTATGATTTCCGCTCGCCGGACTGTTAACAGTCTAAGGGGTCTCTCTCTAAGTCTAAGGTAAATGATCATAATCTTCTCACATGAAAATTGGTCTATACTCATTACAACAAGAGGCTGTTTACTTGATAAAATAGGTCACCACGCTTTTTTACGAGACTCGAACGGCCATTTACCTGCCACGATAATTTATGTCATTTCTGCGAAGTGCAAAAACATCTTCAAATTGAATAAAGCCTCAAAAAAAAAAAATTAGTTTACTAAGGTAGAAAAAACACCAAAGAGGTAATGATAAACCAAACAGGAACCCCTAAACCCGATTTAGACAACAACTTCCTCAAACACTGAGGCACCATGGGGAATGTGCCCGGTGTCCGCCAAAAGCTATAGATTATCAAAATTGAATACGATTTAAATGAAACTAAAAATATAAAACACGTCTAAAACCCTACTAGTCTAAATCTAAATATACTCCTTTTCCTCCGGAAAAATGGTATGTCACCATGGTTGTTTTTTTAGCGCAAGAAATTGACCATTTATCTGTTCAATTTTAAAGCGGTTTAGACAACGACTTCCTGTAAACTTTATTTCGAAGAAAGTTATGCTCTTCCCTAAAAATTACTAAAAATAAAAACGCGAGCTCGAATAACATCTAAATTTACTCTTTATCCCTGCTCTTTATCTTTCCCCTCGACAGAGTCTGTCAGTACGAACCAAAATTATTTCATAATGAAGCCTTTTAAAACGCTAATGGCACGGCAATAAATCAGTAACATTCACTAAATTTTAAGATTGTCTTTTAATTGTAAGAGTTCCGTCTCCCTCGCAGCCATTTATTTGGATCGTCAAATAACGGCTGTGAGAAGACTGACTCCCGGCCATCAGGATCGCTTTTAGATTTTACGATACTACTAGCCTAACATTTCAGGCTCGCCTTGAGTTATCACAGATAAGGCAAGTCACCTGGCAAGTTATCATAAATAAATACTACTTCAGTAAAAACATAAAGATATAAGCGTTGACAGACTTGACATAGCCGGACACAGAAATGGTCAGAAAACAGTTTTTTAAAACAGTTTTTTTAAATTCCAAACACAGCATATATGCCAAACGGGCCACATTGATCATAGCTCAGTTTATGAAGGAAAAACAGGATATTGCAAGGAGGTGTGAAGCCGGGTTGAGATGCGTCGCCTGAACGGAACACTCAAAGTTTGAATCTAAAATGATATTTTACTGGTAGTAACTTTGTACATGTACATCCGTTTTCTGGGTTAAAACATGAAATGATATCCATGCCATACAGCTTTAGATAGGTGTTGAAATCAAAATGAAGCTTATTTTAAAATAACTATAACATCTGGTTGGGCTTTATAGCCTCTCAAGCCCCATCAGAGCATCATTATAATAAACACATGTTTGTTATCAATCAGCTATATTTTGATTTCAACAACGTTCTAATGCTGTAATGGATTTTTAAGTACTCACGCGATTAGATCAGACCCGGAAAACGGATGTACACGAAAAACAGGAAAAAGTTACTGTTCTGCAGTAAAATATACAATTTTAGATCAGTCCAACTTTTTCGACATGATATATAAACAATAACCTCCATTTGGCGCGAAAATATGCACGGATATTTGTCCGCGGGCATTATCTGTTCCCGAGAAACGAACACTGAGTTCGCTCGAGGAAAACTGTGAGCTATAAGGAACAGATCTAGATAATGTCCAAGGACAAATATCCGTGCATATTTTGAAGCCAAATATATGGAGGCTATTGTAGTTATTATCCTTCAGATATTTTTACCCAGGGCACACTCTTTTTAGGAGATCTTCACCAAGCTGTTTTAAAACGTCAAAATAATTATGTTAGCGTTCAAAACTATTGCTAGTGTGTTCAAAACATTCTGTTCTATTCAATTTAACAATTTATTTTGGACGAAAAACTGAACGTGCGGACGTAAAACGCAAATTTTAAAAACTGGGGAATATCACTTGGGGAATATCACCGGATATTCCCCAGTTTTGGCTCCATCGCGTGACGTGTTTTAGACCAATTGCGCGCGAGAAAAATATTTGATGGATTATAACAACTGATGTAGTCTCCAGCTTTGCCGTCCTTAGTTTTTCGATGTACACAGGCTAGTGCGTCGCGAGACGTTATTAAAGCCAGGTTCATCTGCATAATAAAAAGATTGTTGTTTTCGCCTAAGATCCGAGACATTCACTGAGGTAATAAAATAAAATTAAGGAGATTGTTTGTATAGTGGTACTTAGTCATTCAATAAATATTGGGCTCTTGATAAATCTATTAAGCACTGAGCTATTTGCATACGAAAACATGTTTTGCAGATTACACAGTGAGAGTCGTGTTTTCTTTAAAAATGCCTTACATTTATGAACTGTAAGCCAATTTAAACGAAAAAGGATTGGAGCGAATATGAAATGAAAAATATTTACCGACAAATAAACCTCTAAGACGTATTTAAAATTCTGTACTCGCTGGCGTGAGGTATTCAACAGAATGGTTCGGGGTTTGTACAGACCATAAAGTTTTAAGTATTTATTGCGGCAGAAGTCTAAAATATTAAAACGGCTAGTGTAATCAACACATGAATCTGAGCTGTATCCCTTATATGTAAATTGAAATAATGTTCCTTATTCGTCTAATATTAAATAAATGGAAGAATGAAAACTGAAGCTATATTAGTGAATGTTGACGTCCAATGCCTGTTGTACGTACGGTGAATAACATATACGACACACAGCGCCATACAGAAGTGAAAACTGAAACTTTCTCAGTACTATAGTAGCTACGTATTAGCGAGTCTTTGTACTGGAGTATACTCGATGCTTCCTCTCCTAGTGATATAAAATAGGCCTCTTTTGAAAAAGAAAATCATGAGTAAAAAAAAAAGAGCTTACCGTCCTTGCTGGGGCGAAATGAGCAGTTCTTTTACAGCCGAAGTAATCACTGAACTGACGAGCCGTGCTTCACAAAGCACTAGTCATACAAGTTTCTTCGGCTACGATGTGGTGCTGGGTATCCGATCAGTAACGTGTTTAAAATTTATTACGGAATGACTTCATTGCCTGACACGAAATCAATATTTACAACAAACAGAGCCGTAGGCGGCTTATGTCATTATAGTCAACATGCGTGTTGACTAATTAAAATAACTTGACTATGACTGCCTTTTTGAAATTATCTTTCTTCCGTAGTTGTGCAGTAAGTCCTCAGATCCTTTAATTTTATTTCGAGCTACAATAACTATATCAAATTCCCTGGCTGAGTGCCAAAGTTCAACATTGAAACCTGTACTGTACTGAAAAACAAAATGAAAGTACTGCTTTCACCAAAATAACAAGATCGTTTTGCGTGTATCAAAAACATCAACACACTCAGAGATTGTAGAGTAGGTGGAAATAAATATATTCCCCAAATTTTAACTTGGCAGTGTTCATTGCAACGAAGTTATCGGGAAAACAAATATTCGGAAAATTACAGAGCTTAGTATCTGGCCCGCCATATTGGTGTACCAGTTTGGAACACCAAAAATGTCAGCGAGCTGAGAAGAAAAAAACATTTTGCTTCCAAAGTCATGAGTTTTAGTTCGGAATGCTTTAGTTATCACAGCTCAGTGGTCAGAGCGTCCGACCGGTGTGCGGAAGGTCATAGGTTCGACTCCTGTTGGGAGAAATCGGAACTTTTTTTTCCCGAGTAGCTTGTGTCACTGACAGAATAATATCTCTCTCACATTTTTAACTTATTAGCATATCGAAAAAATTATTTAAAAAGTGCGAAAATATTGGTTTATGTAACATTTCAGGTCACATTGAGCCAGGCCGTCTCAAATTTCAAAACGCTTTATCTCCAAAACGAAGCACTCTGCTGGCACAATTTTTTTTCCCAGCAATTAGCGACACTGATGTCTAAAATATACTAAAAGAACAGCTTTGTATGATCAATAGTTTTGAATTTAGAATTTTGATGACGTCACTGTGAAAACGCTCAAAAGCTTTCAGTTTGAATGGTCACACGCTAGGGTTTCAGGCATCCACAGACTTAAAAGTTAGAACCACCTTGTACAACATAATAAACAGCACCACATGAAAGTACTGCTCAATAGCTTTCATTTGAAAAAAAAAAATTATATTCACGTACCTAATAAACAGTTCCACATGAAAGCCGGTACTGCTCATTAGCTTTCATTTGAACGGCTGACACAGGGTTTCATCCACTTTTAAAAGCTAGACTCACCTTGTACAGCACTTGAGAAACAGTACCACATGAAAGTAATGCTCATTAGTTTTTCAATCGATATCAAATCTCCGAGAGTGCCAAAATTTAAAATTGACAACTGTGAAAGAAAAGGAACAGTGCCACATGAAAGTTCTACTCAATAGCTTTCATTTGATGGTCATACACTAGGGTTCCATCCACAGAAATAAAAGTTGGAACCACCATGTATAGCATAATAAACAGTACCACATGAAAGTACTGCTCAATAGCTTTCATTTGAATGGTCACACACTAGGGTTTCACCCACAGACTTAAAAGTTAGGACCACCTTGTGCAGCATAATAAACAGTATCACATGAAAGTACTGCTCAATAGCTTTCATTTGAATGGTCGCACACTTAGGGTTTCACCCACAGACTTAAAAGTTAGGACCACCTTGTGCAGCATAATAAACAGTATCACATGAAAGTACTGCTCAATAGCTTTCATTTGAATGGTCACACACTAGGGTTTCACCCACAGACTTAAAAGTTAGGACCACCTTGTGCAGCATAATAAACAGTATCACATGAAAGTACTGCTCAATAGCTTTCATTTGAATGGTCGCACACTAGGGTTTCACCCACAGACTTAAAAGTTAGAACCACCTTGTGCAGCATAATAAACAGTACCACATGAAAAGACAGTGACTCATACATACTCAATGGCTTTGCTTTCTCGGGTCTTTCAGTACATCAATGGCTTTCATTCTCAAGCGACACACTAGTTTAATAGCGTTCATCCACAGACGTCTAAATATTAGAAATATGCCTAAATTATTCAAGGATCTATCAGTAGCTAAATATAATAGTGCACTTTTGGTACTCTTCGGCGACATTTGGGTCAAAATGTGTCAGGCGTTCCTTACCGATGTTGATGTCGGTTTGGTACTTGTGCTATCTTGATTGTTTATGCCGGTTTGAAAGTAAACGTTTTTAGTATATTGTTCTTCCTTTTTCCTGCCGAGGCGAATTTGGCGAAAAGACCGTCGATTTATATTGTTTACACGAGTTCGAGACGTGACGTGACGTGACACGCGTGCGGTGCGGCAGCCGAGTTTTTGGCGCGAAAATTGGATTACTTTTTCTTCATAAACGTCCGGCACATATTACTCTCTTCAACTCTTATAAGAGAACCAAGTTAGGGGAAACCAGTGTTAGATTTTACGTAGAGCGACACTCTAACCCAACGAGTAGACACGTCATGATAGCACATGTTTAAACTGAGCTGTTCAGCAAGCGCTCGCCGGATCGCACACAAACCTTCGACTGAAGACTTCAAGCAAATGTGTGTTGATTGCCACACCTCTATAATTACGAGACGTGAAAAAAGAGTGTCCACTGCTAATAAACAGCTAGAAGAAATGTCGCTAATTAAACAAAAAAATAGCTTTTCAGGAGCTGTAAAACTGGTGATAAACGTTTTCTTTGCTGTTACTGTGCAGGTGCGAATCAGAAAAAGCATGCCTGGACACTTTGATTTTTACGCTTGAATTTTCCTTTGCCAAAAATTGGTCTATTTTTTCCTGTATTTATTTTATTGCTATCAGTCGCAAAGCTTTTCTGCAAAAAAACAAAGTGTAAATTTGAGTTTCCTGACTATTCTTCTTGCGGTTTGATTTGCACAGTAACATTCATTATGCACAGACTTTTGAATTCGTGTTATCCGCGGTCAGATTCGTTTTCAAACGTCAGTGGACTGTCATTGATGATTTAGCGTAAGAGACTTTTAGGCCCGGGTGTTGACAATTTTAATTGCGGAAGGAACCTTTTAGACGTCGACAGCAGACGTAGCAACTTAGCCTGTCTCGAATTATAATAAAAGTGGTGTGGTTCAGAGAAATTGAAGCCGTTCTTTCCGCAGCATCATGCATGCAACCCAGAACTATTTTGATAGGAAACTAAATTACCTGCTCCAGGATTCCTGGTTTCAAACTACATGTACTATATCATTTTTAAACTGTCGACCAGTATTCAGTGCTCCTTCGGAAGGCCAATTTGTTGGCTGAGTGGTGCAGATCGATCAGAGACAGTTCGCAGCACACGCACTATTAAAAAAAACACATTAAATAACGTACGTATATATCATGATCAGTACAGGCTCAGTACTGACCAAGCAACAACCATTCGTAGATACCGTTCCGTTTTTCGAGTAAAATTATAAACTGTGAGTTGTTTAAAAAAAATGTGTTTTTTTTAACTTCCATACCTTCTCAGCTTTCTCAGCTGTTACGGCGTCGCTGTAACTACAAATTAAAATCACAATATCGAAGTGAGCCTGAAAGGTGTTTTGCCAAAGAAGTAAATTTTCAGTGAATCGCTGAAAGATTCACCTCGGTCTCCCTTCATGAGATTTTGAAGCCGTGTTCAGTTTGCAGCTTGAATCAACAACGTGCCGGCACGACTGCAAAGAGTACAAATTTGCATTTCGCACCAGAAGGGTGTGAATGTGGGAGGTGCGATCCCTTTTTATAAGGCAGACGTTCATGTTTAAAATCTTTAAAATAAAAAAAAGGTCATTGCAATTTAATCACTTTAAGTTTCTAAGGATTATGCTAATAATTCGACGATTTCACAGCTTCTTTGTTTGAGTGCAGGAATACCTGGATGCAAAATAACAGTTATGAAATACAAGTATAGCAGAAAAGAAACGCAATTCTCACTGTGCGCTGAACGTTGGTATAAAATTTTGTCGATAAACTATACAAAGCTGCAAACAGCTTGCCAGTTAGTGCAGAGACTCGGATTAAATTGTAGTCTTCATTTTTCACATTTAATTAACTTTTGCTATAGATGATTTTTTGTCCATATTATTTTTTCTTCGGGTAGAAACCCCGATTTACCCTCACGGAAGTCATTAACTGATTAAGTACCAGAACTAAAGACATAGTGTTAGGCCATTTAGCGCACTGGCTGAAAAAGGCCGCTTTAATCATTTGCAAACCATAAAATTCATAATTTCTCGTTTTTGAACTGTACTGCCAATTTTCTATCTGTGAGGAGTTAGTTAGTTCAGTTAGAAGGAAAAAAGGAAAAGGATTGGTGGGGGGGGGGGGGGGGGGGGGGGTGGGGAGAGAGAAGGATGCTTATAATCGGTATATTTTTTCTTAGCGGACAGATGGTCCTATAAGCGGGGGTGGTTATAAGTGGAAGGGCTTTCACGGTGGCCCAATTAATTCCAGACTGAAACAGACAAAGCCTTGGAGGGATTTTTATAAGAAAACCCCTTCTATGTTTGGTATAGTAAAGTTAAAACGTAATCAGTCTTTAGTAAATCAGTTTAAGGCGGGGGTATACCTGAATTTCAATGAAAATTTTAAGAGGTTTAAATAAGGGATAGAATTATAAAGAAAATGATTTTTTGAACACCAACAGACAGTTGATACCCACGTGGGTGGGTGCTCGTGCGTGGGTATCAACTGTCTGTTGGTGTCCATCTACTAATTTTTAACTTCAAATTCTAATTTTAAAACTACATTTTGAAGATTTAAAAATCTTCAATATTTCTTATTTCCCTAAATTTTACGGCTCATTTGAGAAAAACAATTTCCTCCCAAACATACCCAAAAATCACCCAAAAATGTACAAAACACCCCATAACCGCATAGATCCGTGTAAAGAGCGAAGAGTATTTGGATTGCTTGAAACGCGAACGAGATATTTCCATTAAACCCATGTTAAGTGGCGGAAAAACGGCATTCGGGTATACCCCCGCGCGCCTTAATCTAAGCGGGATAGCTCATCATTATATAGATGCCTACTTCCTCCATTTAGCGCCAATGTTGCTTGTTTATTACAAATTTTACGTTTTCTTGTGTCAAACTGTATGATTAAACCAGCTTGAATTTTACACAATTTTTTGGGGAGCAAAAAAACATGGCTTAAGGGGGGATTTAGGTTAAGTCCCGCCTTAATATCCGGCCTTGTCTAACAGTCCATACTCAAGTTATTAGGACCGGTTACATTTGAGACTTTGCGAGACGGCGAGAGGCTAATCTCTGCGAGCCCGGATTTTTTTGACTTTTTACTGAAATTTCGAGACCGAGAATCAAGACCCCGAGAAGGCGAAAAAATTGAGACTGCGAGACGTACAGAACTGCTCTCAAAAAACGAGACTGTGAGACTCGTGAAATGCGAGACCCGTATTTTTAGAAAGACCATTATATGCACATGTAGTTATTTGCGTTTGATTTATTTTTTCCCCCTTAGACGGAAGTGGTGGGTTTTTATTTAAAATTTTATGATTGTAATCACAGGCGGCATTTATTGATAATTTGAGGAGGAACGTTTATAATTAATTAATTAATTAATTAATTAATTAATCGATGAGACACGCCGACGGTAATTATTTAGTAAGCATTTGATTTTTTTCCCCCCTACCAAGCAAAGTCTGACTGATCAGACTTCAGAATGCGTTTGATATACTATCAATAATAAACCGCCCCAAAAGTTTTCGATTCCACTTTATGCATTCATCTTGGAGAGAAAAACATCGGGAATGTCAGAGTCCATGGGGTGCTGTTCAATTTGTAATTAATTTCATCTATAAATAAAAGCAGCAAGCTGGATGATTTATTTTACCTAAAGGAAATGACTGACGCTTGAACATATCATACTTTTAATAATAATAATACGAACACATTGAAGCGACTAATTGTTCTCAAAACTGAAATGTTGGAAGACGAATAATTCATCTGAGAAGAAATATAATAAATACGAAAAACAGAAAGACGACCTAAACGCCAGACGACTTTTAACAGAATCATGTGACTCAATCTGAGGCGAATACTAGGCTCATGCGTCGAGACAAAATGCGAGACGTCCGAGACGTATGAACTACATTATTCCCGTCACCAGAAGCGCCCGCGATCCTTTAGATCAGCAACAAGAATTACGACATCTGGCCGGACCCAATTTTTCGAGCTTTTCTTGTAGTTTTCTCTTGTCTTTGTCTGACCAGCCAATCAAATTTGAGAAAAAAATCGAGGCTAGGTATATATACGTACGGCAATTAAGCGAATACATTTTTTCGATGTTAAAATCAGTTACGAATACTTCCGATGTGAGTGACAATCCATATGCTATAAATATGCAGTAGAAGAAATCTACTAGTATACTAATGCAAATGCGGCAATCTAATTGGCTGAGCTACTCGTATACTATCAATGCATTCGGAGTGGCTGGAGGTCGTGTCGGTACAAAATGGTGTTTTTTTCGTTTCTCCGAAATTTCGGAGGAGGATTTAGAGTTATTACTAGACATGAATTATTATGATTTTTACTAAAACAATTAGATCATTCGCTCTCAATTTATATGATAAAGTGATAGTTGAATTGATTCGGCCTGCGGCCTCATTAACTATCACATCATAGAAATTGAGAGCGAATAATTTAATTGTTAAGTAGTGTTTGTCTCGGTGCATGGGTATGTGCAGTAGACACTGAAACGTACATCTGCTCGATTATTTGCACTGGGTTAGATTGACCTCAAATTTAGGCATTTTATCGCCACTAATTAAAGCCATTTAACAGAATTAACAATTTACAGTTAATCTCATCAATATTCCAGTCCGATTAGTACGATACAAAAGAACTGACAAGAAAGTAAATAAACTAGTGTAAAGTGTTCCAACAACAACGAACTTCTTTTTGTTTTCATGACGCATATATTTTCAATAACGTTGTTGCTAGGAGCCGACACACGGGAGAATGAACCCTGGACGTCCTCCAAAGACAAGATCAATACTCTCCCGGGCAGTACTGTGTCGAACGCAGAACTAAAGGCCCGATGAAACGGTCACAACATTTGTCTCAAGCTGTTTGCCCCCTCTCAACAATGTCGAGAGGTGTTGTGACATGTTGAGACGAGTTTGAATTCATTTAAACTTTGTCTTTGTCACAACATTTCTTTTCTTCTTGAAATGTTTCCGGGAGATTCATGTTGTTGAGGCCGTTTGATGATCGGGCATGGTCTCAACATCTCTCAACATGACTCAAAAAATGTCGAAAGAATGTTGAGACAAATATTGAGACCGTTTGATAATGCTGGCCGGTGGGACGAGTGTGGCGTGTCCGACATCGTGCCCGACTCAAGCGGTCGACGTAGCATAGTAGTTCTGTAGCTATAGTTGTTGTTGCTAACTTATAGATATTGTAAAGTAGTTTTTTTTGGTAAGATAAATAAAATGATATGGTAAATAAAAACTGTATGGCGTAAAAAAAGAAAACAGATTCATGTAGAAATGCGTTTTCACCTGCATTCGCATATGCGTACATTCACTTCAAAGATACGGCTGGTAGAACCAGGAGAACACAGAAATCTTTCAGTCAAAAATACAGTAAGGTAATAATAACTAATACTTTATCACGCTCAACTGGGTGGAAATAAAATCGTTTACGGCCGGGCTACAAGATATGATATCATTCAAATGACAACATGATAATTCGATCAGCCGGATGTCAGAAGCTTTCACTGGTCACTTTTGAACCGCTTAGCAGCTGCGCGCTAAGTGCTCCTCGGATTCCTTTGTAAACTTAACGGTACTGACGGAAATATCCGCTTATTTCAGGTAAAATGCTTGATTCTTAGTTGACCTCAAATTTCTTGGAAACTCTGGGAATATTTGCTAGCTAATAAGCGTTTATTGGATCAGTGAGGCCGAGACGGTATGATATGTACTCTGATTATCCATTGACACCTACAAGTACACCTTCTGTCATGCCGAAATATTATAAGAATTACAACTGCGGTTTGTTGTGTAATCAAACATGGAAAGCTTAGCTTTGTAGCAAATGTATGTAAATCGGATCAAAAATCAGCTGCAACTTGATCTGAAATATTTTTAAAAATAAAACTCATTTTTCGTATTATTAATGTTATCACACTAGCCATGCAGCTGTATTAGTCTTAACAATATCTATTCTTATATTTGTTTTTCCAATTTCCAATTTGTACTTTTCTTTAATTTTATGCTTGCATATGCATAAAATAAGGTCTTATTGTTGTAATCATGTTCATCCCATGTATGTACAGTGATACATATTTGAATGATATATTTTTATCAGTTTTACCCTTCTGAGAGTATCGTTGCTTCGGCCAAGACTGCAGTTCAGAATCAGATCTGAGAAGCAATTATTCTCTGGTAATCAAAACCTAGCTTTTGTGTCGTTAACTGGCTAGGCCGAACTGCGATGCTAAACGAAAATAAAAATGATCTGTTGTCTTTCGGTCTTCATCGGTAAAACTGCAGCTTATTGTAACAGTACTGAGTTGACCCAACTTACCTGAATGTAACTACGACCTTTAAACGCCACTGAATCGTGCATTTTCTCTTTCGTTTCAACCCGTTGTTGTCACTGAATGTGAATGCTGACATTGGTTCACACCATTTAGTTCATTAGCAATGCAGTGTTGTTCGGTTCGCGGTTACAGCACTTAATCCAACATGAAATTAAAGATCCAGAAGGCAAGAGTTTAAATTTCCATTTCGGCGACTATTTTCAACAGAGAAACATTACTTATTCATAATGTGCACAGGCGCCCCACAAGTTACAGTCCTGTAGTCGATGGATTCGTCAGCTATGAAAATTCGCCAGGGACTCTAGCTGTCTTAACAGGCTGTTACAAGTGACGTAACCAATTATTTTTATTGAATAAACTAATTAGTAGGTAACCCGTGAAACACAATCTAACAGTTAGTGCTAACTAGTCAAAACTAAACAAAAGAAAACAATGGAATTGGTGTATAATAGTATCTAATAGTGTAGTCACTATTTCAAGGGTTAAGTAAAATCACTCTGAGAAGGTAACAAAAACAACTTGAGAAAATATCGAGGACAGAAAGCTGCCTATGATGAAGTTATTGGTGAACGGCGAATATTTCGGAAATAAGAGAAATTCGTTCAGTGTCCACCATGTTGGTGAACTGAAGGTGTAGACCAACATACGTGTGTTTCACCGCCCACCGCGCAGTCAAGTGCTCGAGCATGCGCAAAGGCATAAATTCTGGCCGCCCGCGCGCCAATTTCCCGCGCAAAATTTTAAAGGAAAATCATTGCAACAATCCGAAATCGAAACCTTGATAAAGGAGAAGTTTAGACTTTTCAAACACAAATTTCAGTATATTTCCAGCATTCTGTTGATTTACCATTTTTTTGGACGTTTACCAAAAAAGCCTGGTTGAACCTGTTTAAAGCACGTTATAATGTTGAGCAGTTTGTGTCAGCATAGCTTATTTTTGTTCGCGCATGCTCAGACGTGGCAACAAGTATGTGAACAGCTACATAGGAACATATCCGGGGGACCAGTCCGGCTTCTAAACAAAAATAAACACCTAGGTCACATCGATCGATCATTACAGCTACATACAACTGCACTCTGATGAAATTTAGGTGTACGTGACTACTAAAATACAGTACCTTATGACCTTGGATAATTACAACCTCGTTCCCAGGGTCTACTCCGCTTTCAAGATGGCGGCTGGGCGCGGAGAAGACCCTGGTACACGCTGGCGAAATACTCCACGAATCGTGGAGTATTTTGTCACGTGATACACGATCGAAAGTCGTTTTCTCTACACTTGACCAACGGTTCTAGGATCAAATATGATATTTGATCCCAGAACCGTTGGTCAAGTGTACTAAAACGAGTTTCGATTGTGTGCAACGTGATAAAATACTCCACGATTCGTGGAGTATTTTGCAGCGTGTGCCAGGGTCTTCTCCGCGCCCAGCCACCATCTTGATAGCGGAGTAGACCCTGGGAACTAGGTTGGTATAATTATGCTCTATAAAAGCTACAAAAAAACCTGTTGCCAAATAGGAAATAATTAAAACACGGTTAGCAAAACTTGCGAGTGTTCACCATGAGAATAGCACAGATATTGCCGAGGTTTTTAGGCCAAGCACTCGTATTACTCAAAAACTATATTTTTGCCTGAGAAAACGGACTGATCTAGGGATAATCCCACAGATCGGCGGTTTTGAAGTTGCATTATTTGAAGTTGCATTATTTTAGTCCTATTAAAAGGTTTGTGTTTTAAACAGTAATATCGGGCAGGGCAATCAATATATTTTAATTTTAGCTTTGTTTGATGTTAAGTTTGCGAGCATTCAGTCTGTGACCTCTGTGTGTACGTCAGGATTACTGTCTGCCGTTCATTTTCTATGGTCTCAGATAAAACGTTTACCGATGCAGGAGTTGGGAGACTCTTATTCACTTTTGCTACTATTGTTTTACCAGCTAATTCAAGCATTAATTTGAACTGCAACTTTCATGTCATCTCGACCCTCAAGCTAAAAAATGATCTCCCAGTTGTTCCTTCCTAACCGAAGAAATACACATGGTTTTCTCGATTAAAGATAATTTTCTAGTCTTACGTTCGGAAATTTCGCTTGAATTTTTGCTCAAACTCAGATTCGGAACCAGGTTAATGAGGCGACAAAAGGCCGCCATATTGTAAAGGTTAGAAACAATGCAAGCCTTAAAGTGATAACACTTTTCCAACACTATAAATTAAAAGACGCTTACCTTTTTTATTTGCCTGTCTTGTTGACTCATATTCCTCCCCATGGCCAACTGAAAACCTTGCATTCATCGATTCAAGATGTGCTCTCAAGACAAATGCGGTGCTGAGACAAATTTTTCTTGCTCGATGTAACTGATCCGCGGGACGTGACTTTCTCCGTCCGATCGGTATTAATATATTGGGTGTTAGACCACTCAGATCTCCCAATAAATGGCTTATACCAGGTGATATGCAAATTATCTTCTAAGTGGTGGCTATTCTGTTATCAGGGACAGACAAGCAGGCTTATTAACCGAAATGAATACGGTGAAGAGATTTCTTGATTTTCCATTGCAATTAAGTTGCAAGCACTGCAGGAGGTACGTTTCATGAATTTAGATGAATCGCTTTGTTACAATTCAATTCATTTTTGATCATAAGAATCAATATTCAAAAATTAAAACATATATTAATGTGTGTGAACTATAGCTCTCCGGGATATACCTTTTATACTATCAGTAGAGCGATCACAAAATACTTCCTCGATTAGTTTTTATGCTAATCTGTAGTATACTAACAATTGAGTAAATGGGTCGTTTATTTAATGTCCCCTAAATTGAAGATATAGATTCGGAATCCTTTTAAAACTAATTTGTTATCTGGTTATCGATATCCCGTCCAGTGGATATCTTTTTTTTAGTTCTCAGTTAGAAAATATAGACCTTTCTCCAAAATGGCCGCCGCAAATTCATATTAAGCTGAGCGGAAAAGCAATACCAGCACCTGAAAGACCACCTCTTGTTTGATAATCGTACGAAGTTTCGCCAGGTTAGGTTCTACCCGAGTCGAGAAAACCGTGCGGAAGTTGAAAACTGGAAAATTTAGAGACATTAATATTTGTATGTATATATTTGTATGGCGTATATTCCCAGTCATACAAACGTCTCTAAATTTTCCAGTTTTCGACTTCCGTTTTCTCGACAAAGGTAGAAACTAACCTAACGAAACATCGTACGATTACCAAACAAGAGGTGGTCTTTCAGGTGCTGGTATTGATTTTCCGTTCAGTTTAATTTTAATGAATTTGAATTTGCGGTGGCCATTTTGGAGAAAGGTCTATTAACATTTTCTCCCATTGGAGAAAATGTGACCAGATAACAAAGTTCAATCTCATTTGCGTATTTGTTTCATTAGTTGATTATTTGCCTCACGAGTCTATATCATCGTCAAACACTGAGAGAGGATTATTGACCGAGTGGGAGGGCCAGACGGGAATATATTTATTTCGAGGTCATGGCTGGACCCAGCACGTGTGGACCGAGGACCGTGAATGAAAGCTAAACATTTTCTTGTCCGGCCCGCCGACTTTTTGAGATCGTTGTAGCTGGAAAGTCGGTGGAAATGTATATCAAGAATACACAATGAATGTTGAATCGCATACGCTGGACTAGCCGTACTCTCCCCAGGTTTCACGTAAAGACGAAGAGTAAATGAGAGCGCGGAAAAATTCGCCTGATCGTCATGAAGATTAAGTGCCCCCCCCCCCCCCCCCTTCCTCCCCAACCTAGAGGTTGCCCCTCCCCCATCACCGACAGAGTACGCTACCTTGAAGCAGAGCTAAATTGATTCATGTGACCATAGACTGACGGAAATGGCTTGGCCGTTCTAAGTGAGAAGGAATGCTTGCTACACCAGGGACGGAACATTTTATTTTTGAGGGCTGGGCTCGGCAAAATATACTAAGAAAAAAATCCGCACAAGAAACGTGTAGAAAAAAATCGTGTAACGTACAACAAACTGGAAGAAAAAACTTATTGTCAAACTATATGAAAAGGTGAAATTGCCCTCCTCATCGAAAATAAAGTTGTCCTTCCCTGCTTCAAAACAGGGAGCCAGGCTCGATTTTCAAGCCGTTTGTGCCAAAAACGGTAGCTTTCAGTAAACATATAAAAGTGAAATCTAGTCCCTTGACTTCGTTTTCGTTCTGTTGAAAAAAAAAAAAAATCCCGCATTCTGCGCGGGTAACTATTTCGTCATGTCGTGCAACTTCCGGTTTCCCGAAATAGAACATACTAATATGCTCGTGACCAGTCTTCTGCTCGGTTCCACGGAATTCAGAATGGCGACTCGGTGATATTTTCTGAGTCCTCAGCATATTTTATTTCGTCGTTTTTCGCGAGAGTTATAGGGTCAAATTGCCCGTTTAACGAATAGTTTTAGTGTTAGTCCAATCGCTTAGCTATGTCATCGTTGTTTAAAGTTCCTCCTCCTCTACGACCAAAGGCCTCAGTTATAACGAACGACTACGATCTGTCGCAGAAGGTTTTAGGGGTGGGAATAAACGGCAAAGTTGTAGAGTGTTTTGAAAAGAAATCCGGCAAAAGATACGCATTAAAGGTAAGTACAATTGTAAATATGTTTCCTTAGTTAGGCATGTAAAGACCTAAAGTTATTTTTAGCACTGTAAATTCGTGTTTTCCAGTCTCGTGATCAGTCGAGAAAAATGGCGTTCGATTTGTTAACAGCTCTTCGATTTCTTTGCATTCGTTCAGATGAACGTTCTCTTTTCTTAAGTTTCAATACGAGAAGTGCAATTTCCTTAAACGTGGGATACTTGAATAACGCGAGGATCTATATATTAGAGCCTATGGAATTATATTCGAGGGAAATGATTTTCAGTTTTGGATATGAATTGATTAGTCAAGCGAGTTGTGGCATAAATTTTGCGAACGGATGTGCATAATTATAATTTAATTTTGTGACGATCTTAGCTTCCAGAAAGAAAATAGTCTCGTTAATGTTTTATCCTCGTATAATGTTCATGTTCTCGATGTACAACGTACATATTACACAATAACAATATGACCTATGAAGAATTATTACAGATTTGTCAACAGTAGTTAATTAATTTAATTTGTAGCATGGCCACTGATTTCATCAACAAGGAAGTTTGTAGCAATAAGCAGGATATTTTTTCATGACAGTTTATTATGGGTTAATTAGGTTCTGAAAGTGCGAGAGTTGTGATTAATTAAGTTTAGTACATCACCTGGTAGTCTGTTTGGGAGAATTTGAACCCGCCAAGCTGCAGACTAAATGTAAACAAGAAGCGGCCATTTTATATTTCTTTTATAAAATAAAGCCATTAAAATACAATGATATGTCATAACCGTGTTAGATGGAGCCTCGTGAAACACAACTACACAACAAATCAGAGTTCACTGCTAAGTGTTCGATTTTACCGCGAGCACTGGGTGCTGATACATGTATTTGTAAGCAATAATTGACTCCTCTGATCACTACATTTATTTGTGTATATGCATTTAGGTTTTACAAGACAACGCTAAAGCATGGCGTGAGGTGGAACTTCACTGGAAGGCGTCAGGGTGTCCTTATATTGTTGGTATCAAGGATGTTTATCAGAACAAGTATGCTAGAAGTGACTGTCTGCTTGTCGTCATGGAATGGTAAGTTGAGTGTCAAGAGAATAAAATATTTATAACTGTTGAACTTATGAATGTGTCACTACAGTCAAGGCTGTAGTTGGCATTATGGTACAACATGCGTAGAACAGAGCAGAATAAGATGGAGAGGGATTATCAGCGACCCATGCTCCACCACGGAGTAGACAGGCTTAAGTTTAAGTACATGTACTATGCAGTTGAAGATCTCTGAGCGGAAACTCTCGTAAGCGGACAGCTCTACTTACTGCTGCCTTGACAAAACTCCATTTGAACTCTCCTACAAACTCTGTATAATTTACACATTCTCGTAAGCAGCCATTCCTATAACAGCCACAGACACTTTCGAGGGATACAATTTAGATTTTTCTGTTGTTTCTTAAAGCTCCCATAAGTGGACACCCCAAACAAACAATCCTACATGTATTAGCCTCAATACTATTTTAATCAATAAACTTTACACCGCTGTTTTGCCACAATGGTTTTACACTAATGTATAAATTGAGCAGTGTATTTAGTTAAAATATCATATACAATATATTTTTGTCGTTTGTTTTGTCATTTCGTACCATCATGTCATGTCATCATGTCATGTCGTACCATCATGGTATTTTTTCGCATTAATACTAATAAACGTGAGCGGTACAAGCTCCTGTAAGTGGCCACCTATCCCTTATATAGCCTGCGTGCAGACGTCTCCTTTTCCTGGCTTCTCGCGGAAAAGTGACATCTGCGAAACGGCATTCCTAATCGTGTTCCAGCACCCTGCTGTTCGGGTTTTAAATTTTGCATAAATTTAACTTCACAGTTTTATTTACGTTTACCGTATTTACAGAGGCAGGATCTTGATCTGATCGCTTCAAGATCACAGGTCTAACAGGAGTAATACAATGCGAATTGTCCAGTGTTTCAACAGAATTAATCCTCACGGTTGATATTCAAGTTCGACTGTTACGATTCGTCCAAAAGAATTTGCTTCTCGGGAGAAGCCGATGTTTCCACCCTGTCCTTTCCAAGTGTTTGGGCCTTCTTCTTTACAGTAACTGTCAGTCCTGCCCTGCAAGCTTTAGAACTGTACTCATTTAAAAGTTCCTCTTCGATTTTTCGCAAGTTATTGTAAAGTCATTTTCGCTTCCGTAGCTTTCCAACGCATTGGGTTGTTTCCCGGTTGTTTACAGATGTACGGCGATGTTAAGTGAACTGCAAACTGCATAGAAAGGATTTCTTCGTAATCTTTAAATTCTCCGCGACATTGATTAAGATTTGTTTGTTGTTATGTCGATTCACGATCGGCGAAAAACACAACACACAATCACACGACATCACCGAACATCGCCGACATGTTTTAGCTCCGTTGAATTCATGCAGCATAAATTATCTTGAGTATTTCGGACGATAGCCAATCCAAGTTGATTCAAAACAATGCCTACTGCCAAGCAACCAATCAGAGCGCGGTCCCTGAATTCTGGAGAAACAGCGGGACACTGGAACACGATTAGGAACGCCGTTTCGCAGACGTCACTTTTCCGCGAGAAGCAAGGAAAAGGAGACGTCTGCACGCAGGCTATCCCTTATACTGCTAGTGGCCGCTTACGAGAATCAACCCCGTAAGCAGCCAGCTCCAGTTGCGGATACTTTTTAACGAGTGAATGCTTTGCATGAACGAAGTTATAGCGTATAGCGGACAAATTTCACTCGCTCGATCCCTCGATCCCTCGATCCCTCGGTCGATGGCCACCAGGTTGTAAACTTTAATGTATGCGTAGTACGGTAATTTATGCATTATCAGTAAACAAAATGGCGTCTGGCACGGATCTCTTCTATTTTTCAACACGGTATTTTCACTCCTACAATTACAATTAGACACCTTTTTGGAGTTCGAAATTGAAAGAAATAACCCTAAATAATACTCGACCGCCCAAAGAGGAGACATTTAGAATATTAAAAGTGAGTCACGTTTGAAGTTCTTCGATCGATTCAAGCTCTGATCAAGGCTCAAGCTGTCGAAACTTTTAAAAACCAAGCTGCTGACTTCAAGACTTAGGAAAACACTTAAGTATGTTAAATGTTGTATCTTCTTTATACCAAGTGCATGAATAAAATGTAATTTATCTGAATCATTCTATATTTTCTTTTGTACCACTATGGGAATTATATGATATTTTCTTTTGTTTGCGTCTGAACTATAAAAACCCTTCAATGCTTTTTTTCCAGCGTATATATTTAAAGCGAACTGATATTAGTACCTGTGTTTCTCATACTTGCGGGGGGGGGGGGGGGGAACGTTTTCTCCGCCGGGATTCGATCTCGCGACCTTCGATACCTAAAAGATGATGCAAGATTCCTTTTTTGACTCACGGGGGACACACACGGGAGGGGGACACACACGGGAGCGACAGGAGCCCTGTGCTTTTGCTCCGCTGATTGAATGGACGACTATCGCGGGCTCAAATGAGATTCACCGAGACACCGAGTTGCTGTTGTCTTGAGCTGGAAGTGGCTTGATTTACTCACCAAATGACTGGTTTCAGTGGCTATGTTCATCTTTTCTATTCATGGATCTATTTAGACGCTCGGCAGTGTTTTTTGCTCAATCTCCATATTTCCTTGACGTCGGCGAATGGACTCGAATGGACTCTTAGTCAGCGCGATGGACGATGTTATCATACGCAATGGTTGAAATAATTTTAAAATATTATTATCGGAACGAGGAAGCGTTGCGTGACGGAGGACAAAAAAATCAGGTTTACCTTTTATTTTCATAGTATCTCAATATGTTTTTTTTAATAGGAGAGCAAACCCATTTTTGATAATTTGACTGTAGCTAATTTTAGTCCAAGAATTGCAACTTCATAGATAACTGTAGTATTTTTCTGTCCAAGAGTTTCGTGTATGACAGAACTGAAGACGAATGAATGTTTACATATAACATTAATTTTATATTGTGCGTGCGAAGCACAGACTACACAAACAAGATCAGAATGTTTTGAAATGATTGAAATATTTTATTTCACGAACAGCAACTTGCTTTAAAATAAAACTCAAACCAGTTCGAACATATTGGCCGAATATTTAAACGACATCTAAAAAGTATTAGGCCATGGTTTTGTTAAACCCTGTGTAAACCTTGTTTTTAAAAATATTCGGCCCATAAAGTTGGCGATTATCGAATATCAGTGATTAAAGACTTTTCGTTTGAGTTTCCCTCCCGACCAACACTGATTTGGAGTGAATACGAAATACACCGGCTTGCGTGAATGCCGCGCGGAATCTATTGTTCTGTTTCGAGAAATAAATCGTTTCCTCGAAATCCCTATTCGAGTCAGACTCAAAACTCGAAACTCGATCGATTCTCAAAAACATCGAGGACGAGACTGTCAACTTACATTTACCCGGTTCTACATTTACCCGGTACTACTGCATATTTCTATGTTAATTTATTTATTTACTTTTCCATTCACGAGTTGGCACATAGTGCCTTTGATTCTGCTTCCCGAGGGTGTTAATGCTTATGGGAGCTTTAACTGTATCTTTAGTTGATGTATAATTTGTCGAAATTTTTTGTCTTGTTTGTAGCATGACTGGAGGTGAGCTGTTTGAAAGAATTCAGCAGAGAGGCGACTCTACTTTTACTGAAAGAGGTATGTGTGGCATGACATGAGTCTACAGATTATTGCACTAGCATTAGGTCTGTACTAGTAAGGAGAATTTGTACATTGACATGTACACATGTGATTTGTTTTTCAGAAGCAGCTGCTGTTGTGCGTCAGATTACCGTGGCTACGGCTCATCTTCACGCGCTGAACATCGCACATCGGGACTTGAAGGTACAAAAATAAAATAATACATGACTGTTGTACAATATAGAAAATATTATATGGTGGCGCAAATATATGAATTTTATTTTCTTGTGTTAAAAACAGTATTTTATTACTCGATCGCTGCACTTGCTCGTAATTTTTTTTTTAAACATGAGAAAATAAAATTAATATCTTCAAGCCACCATGATATGGAAAATATGCAACTAGGGTCCCGGATGTAGTTTTGTATGAATTTTACGAGGGACTATTTTCCAGTAAAACACTTGTGTCTACATGGATTGTATTATTCAGGGCACGAAATTGCGCCTGATACAGTCGCCAATGCGCCTAAGTTTTCCACATTGGCGACCAAATCCTGAAAATTAGTCGCCAAATTGGCGACTACACGGACTAGAATTATGACATCTTACCTGAAGTTTTCAGTTCTAACTTTGCCATAAAAAAGTCACACAATAGATTAAACACTCGCCTGCGGCTCGTGTTTTCTATATTTCTCAAGTGTTCTCAAATTCCCGTCGTGTTTTATGACAGTATAGTACATGGTTTTGGCTTCTTTATTTGTTAAGTACAGTGTTCAGTTAGTACCAGTACCAGTTTGGGTAAAATTTAATATTATACAGTCAACTCTCTCTAAGACAGACACCATGGGACCAGCACCAACTGTCCATCTTAGAGAGGTGTCTGGCTTATACAGAGTTTAGATACAGTAAAATGACTGGAAAACGGTGCACAGGGACTGACTTCAGGTGTCCATCTTACAGAGAGTTGACTGTATTATAATTTTTCATTATTTGAATTTTTCAATTCACAGCCTGAGAATTTGTTGTATGTTGATCGTTCTGAAAACACACTGCTGAAGCTGACTGATTTTGGATTTGCTAAAGAGACGACAGCTGGTTTGGATCTCAAAACACCTTGTTACACTCCTTATTATGTTGGTAAGTAAACTCACTACCAAAATCTACACTGTACTGTGTTCCTATGAGTGGGATGCGGTGGCCTAATGGTAAGCGCATTGGACGGATCGAGCAGTTTGGTTTTGAGCCCTGGCCTGGGTCATTGTGCTGTGTTCTTGGGTGTCTTCACCCAGGAGTATAAAATGGGTACCTAGTGCGACAAAATGCTGGGAGTAACCTGGTGTTGGACTTAAGCATCCCATCCAGAAGGAGTAGCAATACTCCTAGTCGGCTTCATTTTACAGAAACCAAGATAAGCTCAACAGTGTGGGCCATGGCCCCAAACGGCTTTGCCTGTACATTGGGGGGGGGGGGGGGGGGGGGAGGGGGGGGTGCACTATATGATATATGAGCCACAGTACACCCTTGACTTTTATCACTTGTAACTGACCACAATGTACAGTAAGAATTGAAGGTCGACCTGTTGTACATGTACATGTAATTCTTGGTTCCCACTCCATACTCGTATACTCCATACTTCCACTCCACTCCCATATCCTCATCCTTGCTGTGTTGTACAGTTTAATCATACTCGTTTTGTTGACTTAATTTCCAGCGCCTGAAGTGTTGGGCCCAGAGAGCTATGACAAGATGTGCGACCTGTGGTCTTTAGGAGTGATCATGTATATTCTGTGAGTGATTGTCAGCATTATTAATTTTAGTACGATAATTTCTTTGTTGTTACAGCTTAGATACATGCATGTTTGCTTCGTTGTTTATGTTAAACTATGCTACATGTACATAAATGTACAACGCAATGAGTATATATTACCATCAATTTCACTGTTACACTTCAAATGATACATCCAAAAGTTGCAACATTCACAAACGTCTGTATGGCTGTGCTCACCAAACCAGCAGTCGGGGAAAAACACAGACTGCAGACCAGTAACCCTAACCCTAAGGTTAGCCTGCTAACCCTTAGGGTTAGGGTTAAGGGACTGCTATTCTTCTAACCTTTAGGTCTTACTTAGGTCTTAGGGTTTTTTCTGAGTGTTTTTGTTTGTTCTGTAGGTTGTGTGGATTTCCACCTTTCTACAGTAATCACGGAGCAGCCATTTCTCCTGGAATGCGGAAGAGAATACGACAAGGACAGTACGACTTTCCCAACCCAGAGTGGAGTAGAGTATCCTCGCAAGGTAATCCAACCTCTTTGTTTCAAGTATATTTCTAATGAGAGTTAAAATTATAATTTTTCAAACTGTATATGTATGTAACAAATTAAGTGCCGTTTAATTTTGGCAAATATTCATTGAAGCACTCGAAGGGTATCCAATCAAAATAGCGTGATACTTCGAAAGTTGTCACGTCAGCATGTACACGTCACGTTGCCTAGCATCATTTCTGTAAAAAAAAAAAACCGCACGCTTGGCCAATTCTCAGAGAAGGAATGACGACCGAAAAAAGGTTGTTGTTCTCCAAATTATGTGACAATTATCACGACAAGCTTGTTCAAAAGTGAAGAAGCGTAGTCTTCTGCTTAACCCTTTCATTCCCAAGAGTGCTAAGTTCAAAACTGAGGAAAAAATATTTAATTTCATTTTGCAAAATTGCCCCAACTGATGAATTGTGTTGCCTTACAAATGTAGTTCTTACAGTTTGTACGGATAGTTATTTACGTATTTGTTAACTTATTTGTCACCAGCCAAAGATTTGATTAGAGGTCTCCTGAGAACAGACCCACAGAACAGGTTCACTGTGGAGCAAGTCATGAACAATCCATGGATTAAGGTATATTATAAAATTACACCGACATGCCCCGCATAATATTCTTTTATTGCAAAGAAATCATGGTAAATGTTAAGCTTGCTTGGTAGATGCACAGTGACACAAGCTACTCGGAAAACAAAATTATGAGTTCTCCCAACAGGATTCAAACCTACGACCTTCCGCACACCGGTCAGACACTCTATCACTGACCCAATTCAGGAGACTCATTGGGAGCTTAGGCCATATTATTGTTTTTACTAAAAAAAAAAGCGAGCCTCTTCACAGCTTGGGGAGAAGTTTTGTGTGACCCAAGCTTTGCGTGACGACCCAAATAACGGGTTGAAAGAGATGAGAAATCCGCAGACTGAGCCTGCTAAGCATGCGCATTATAAGTTGTCGTTACCGCAGGACAATCTCATTCCCAGAGTTTCGTTAGCCTTGTCCAGCAGCGGAACGGGTAACAAGGACCTCTGGGCGGAAGCGATCCGCCAGTCCAGAATCCTGTCATGGCGGATCGCTTCCCCCAGAGGTCCTTGTTGCCCGTTCCGCCGCTGGACAAGGCTAACGAGGACTCTGAGAACGAGATTGCCGCAGGAGTGGACTTGTATCAAGTCCTCGTCTCTGTGTAGTCTTTATCCAATGACTTTTTAGGCAAAAGGTAGCTTATTATTTTATCATCTCTTCATTCTGCAGGCGTACACTCAGGTTCCATCAACGCCACTTCACACAGCGGCCGTGTTGAGAGAGGAGGAGGAAAACTGGCAGGATGTTAAGGTAAAGGTTAATCTCCACCGCGAAGAAAAGGCCGTCAAGCTACGTTGTAGGCTCTTTCGCAGTTCACTCCGCGTCACTCGACACTTCTGGTAACCCGGAATATATTTGGTTTTGCTTTACTACGCGCCGTGATTGGTTTAAAAAACTCGCGTCACCTTCTCAACCAATCAAATGCAAAACCAAAACCATTGTCGACTTGGTCACACGCGTTTTTTCGCGCTTGGCGCCGGTTACGTGTATTTGCTACAAGTTCTCATTGGTTCATTTGTTGCTTGCGTTTGCTGTGATTGGTCATTGTGATTGCTTTGGCTGGTTTTACGTGGAGATGTATAGAGTGGTTTCAATTGAGTGTCGTAAAACCAAAACCCAAGCAATTACACTGGCCAATCACAACAAACGTAAACAACGCAATGAACCAATGAAGCAAACACACGTAGCCGGCGCCAAGCGCGGGAAACGCGTGTGACCAAGTCGCGATTGGTTTGCTTCTGCATCTGATTGGCTGAGAAGGTGGCATGAGCTTTTTAAACCAATCACAGAGCGTAGTAAAGCAAAACCAAAGTAATTCCGCGATTACTTTCGACACTCAATTGAAAAAAAAACCCGCTCTATTCACGTATGACTAACTTAACTGTTCTTGTTTTTTTTTAGGATGAGATGACGAATGCCTTAGCTTCTATGAGATTCGAACCTGACAAGGTGGCCAGGCTCAAAGATGTCGGCAAGTCCAGCAACGCCTTGTTAAACCGAAGAAAAAAGTAGCTGTCAACAAGAGTGGATTGTAATACTGCGTGTAAAAACTGAATCTATTATAGCCTTGGTAAACAGTCGTCTCTCTTCTGCGCTCAATTTTTTCCCCGCCCGAGAGACGTCTGAGATTCGACCCGAAAAATTCCATACTGATGACGTAGCTCTACAGAGATCTGTGTAGTGTCTCTGATTGGTTGTTGCTAGGTTATGAATTTTCGCGCGCGAGTAACAACCAATCAGAGACATCACACGAATTTTAGCTCGAATCTTTGACGGAACACGCAGGAACACGTTTGACGAGAGACTTATTGTATATCAGGCTGAATCAATTCAAGCAACCGTAGTAGGTTTTAAAATTGGTGTCACGGTTGTCTAGTAGTTTAAGTGTAATATTTATGAAGTATTCACTGTGCATTAGTAGTATAATAATGCGTTTGTATCTTTCCTGTATTTTACTTGTAAAAGTACCTTTGGGTCGCTCAGTAGCTCTCGTAACGGTGTATGCCGTTGGCATTTAAACCAATAGAAATCAGGTCATAAAAATTCCTCTAACCCTAAAAAGAAACATTGGAGATAATGTAACGGAAGAATGGAAATTGAACAGTCGAAGCTCCCGTAAGCGGACACCCTCGGGAAGCTGAAGAATTGTCCGCAACTGAAGCTGCCCGCTTACGGGAATGTGTAAATACAGCGTTTGTATGAGCTAGAGTTCAAACGGTTTTTTTTTGCCAAGGCGGCCGTAAGTAGAGCTGTCCGCTTACGAGAGTGTCCGCTCAGAGCTTCGACTGTATTCGCTTCCTTGCCTTTGTCAATCGTAGCGACTGAGATTTTTTGCTCTCGAAAAACTGATTTGTGATATCTCTTAATGGTACATTTGAGTGTGTATTATATGAAGAACTGGACCCGGAATTATTTTCTGGCTGGGGTAGGGTGGGTAATATTAAGTTGAACCTCTCTGCAACGACTACTCTAAGACGGAATTAACCGGCTCTTATACAGGGGTGGCCATTGTAGGGTGGTTTCAGTAAGAGTAAAGTGTATGGATCGGCGTATGGTCGGGACGAAAAATCCTGGCCGTTGTAGAGAAGGGGTGGCCGTTAGTACTTAAGTAGAGGCTTGACTGAACTTCTAGTTGAATAGGTAAATTTATGTTGAATTGACATCGAATTTTTTTGGTCAGGTTCTCTGCAAACCTAACTTCGGCATGGATACGTATACAATACTGTTCGCCTCGGTTAGATCTGATGCAATTTCATTCCAAATTTTATAATCAATTTATAATCAATATCATTGTAATGTATCTATGACAGACTGGTGTTGTTCTTCTGGGATAAATAATTTACCGATAAGTTTACCTGGACCTCAATAAAAGTTTCCATGACAAATGCACTGTTTGTTTGTTTTTTCAGTTAACTTCTTTGCAGGTCTTTGCAGGAGGGTCTACAACCTCGTTCCCACGGTCTCCTTCCCGACCCCAAGAGCGAGAGAGGAGCGGGAAGAAGAGAGACCCTGGGAACGAGGTTGGATGGTCTATCCTCGTTTCTCATGTGACAATTGGCCTTATGCATGATTAAAGCCTGGTTTTCATGCTTATGTCGGGAAAATCGCAGACCATCGGGGATTTTGTTACTCAGGGAGACAATAAGGGTTTTCATAAGTCGGGAATGTCAGGGACTGAATTCGTTCATGATAAAGTTTGAACTTCGAAAGCGAGGCTTAATTGTGGGTGGAATTAGCTAGTCTGCCGTAAATAAGCATTAAGGCTATTATGTCACTCTTGGTATTTTGATTGAATGTTCTCACAAAACTGCGCGAGTGACCTTCGCGAACTGTATGAGCACTGCGATATTCGCCAAAATAAAGAGAGAAGTGACATGACAGCGCCGTACTAAATTTCCCGGATGTTGTCAGTCACGATGCCGTTATTGTTCGTAAATCTTCGTACGTCTTTCAGTTAGCTTTAGAAATCTCCTGAAGTCTTTGGTAATCTTTGGGTGAGCTTCGGAAAACTTCGTGTCACTTCGGAAATTTTCGGGCGAGCTTCGATAATCTTCCGCATGATCTACCACAGCTGTGATCGGGTAATCGTAGAATCCCAGTGTGAAAATAGCGACCTGTGGTGGGGGGACGGGGGGCGGAACCCGGGAGTACTGAAGGGACGGGAAGTCTACGGGAGGCGGGAGAAGAGAGGGCGGGAGCCCGAGAAATTGGAAACGATTCAAGAAATTTCTTTATGTAGTTGTATTTTCCAAAATGACATTCCATTGTTGAGAGTTTGAAGAAATTGACGCCGAGAAAGTAATTTCAATGAAATCAGCCGCGCTTAATATATCACAATGCAAAGAGAGACCAATCACATTGAAGCAGAGACTCATGGCGAGGTCACAAAACTAAATTTGAATTGCAAATTACAAATGCGATAAAAAAATTTGTCGCGTTGCATTCTTCAGTTGGTCGTCGGGGTTGGTCGTTTGCCATCCACGTCAAACCGCATTTGAAGCAGAAATATATCGTTCTCCTCGTTTATCAGCCACCAAAAAAGTAAGCGAAAGCTTAGCTAGGACTGTCAACTGAACACTTGGTGCCCTGACAAGCTTAAATACCACTTCCTCGAGCAAACGTTGCGACCACGTGCTTACTTCGTATTACGAAGCCTCCACGTTGTACTTTCAGGATAATGAAATTGATGATTGGAATCGCGCGTCTCAAGGTAACAAACTATATGTTTTGTAGAGGTATCTTATTTATTTCGCAGTTGTTATATTTTACTTGTAAAGTGAATTATATTATGCAATATATATTTGTCAAAGATAAAATTATTTAAGTCTGACAAGCTAACTATTTGTTTTACAACTATAAGTATTTAATTTTGTGGCGTCAAAACGTACGGTAGAGTGATAATATATAGCAAAAGTTTTCTTAAAATTTGGTCAGCAAGTTTACAAACAGCATGTACATTTCAATAATTTGTACTTTGCACGTTGTCGTTATCGCATTTCAGTCGCGTCGCCGATGTACTTCAAACAAGTCACAGTTCTAAATCTCACTCAGTCTGTATTACTCGGATTCGACTACGTTGCCGACTGACACCACAAGGACACCATGTAAGCAACGTGTTCTACTTTGCTATTTGTGCGGGCATTGCACTGATTTATAAAGCGATTTCAGCGAGTTTCCTGGGCCTTGAAAATTACTGGCCTAATTCGGCACGACGAGCTGAAATGCGAAATGCGACGTATAAATTATGATAACTAAAAATTAAAGTGTATATATATCGAGATTGGATCATCCAAGTAGCTGGGGTAATCGAGTGGATGACTCAAAATAACGTACCCCCACTGAACTCAAAATATAGGAAATTAAGAAATAAATTACTCAATTCAGATAAAATTTATTTTTCCATGAACTAAAACATAGTGTAGACGTATCGTGCATGGTGATGTCTGACATGCATTTTTTCTTTCAGATCCTTTTCTCTAGATAGAAGAGAAAGAGTACTGAGAGTATTTCAAGGAGACATACATACATGACCCAATTTCTTCAGGTAACAACTTTTCTTTAGATTTTAGTTAATTAACTTGCACCTAAAAATTTTACAAAGCGTTGTTCAAATGCAATTATATACGAGTTGGATTAATGTTTTGGAGTATACAGGTCAGAAACTATATACTGTCAACGATTGACAAACTAAATATCTTTATTTGGCGGGTAGATATAGATATATCCAACATATTGTATGCTTGACAGCAAAGTTGACCGAACTTTACACGCGAGATGGAACTTGATCAGTTTTTTGACCGATCAAAACGAAACGTTAGGAAATCATTGCACATGCAGGATTTTTGAAAAAGACTGGCAAAACACATCAGATTGTAAAATGAATAAAAGATAAACTTAATTACCTTCTTTATCGATCGTGGCTTTAAATACGCGGTCAGCTGGTGCGATGTCTGGAACCGAGAATTAAACCGCGCGAGGTCTGGAGCCGAGAATTCTTCGGAAACCGCTCGGAACTAAAAAATGGCTGCCACGATCGATAAAGAAGCTAATTTAATAGTTTATTCATTTTACAATCTGATGCCCCTGTGTTTTTTCAGAGATTTTATCCTTGTCACTTAGAGAGTAGCTTTCCAAAATAGAATGTGGTTTTTCGAAAGGCAAAAACAATTTTCGCTTATCACAGTGAAAACATGGAAACATTTATCTGGAAAATTTGCTGACCTTGAATGACCTTTAATTTAATTTATGATAACTTTAATTATTTTTGCTACACACTCCTAACCACCAACTAACGGGTGGAAACTTTTCATTGTTTATTTAAATAGGCCACATATGCATCTTTGGTGTAATTATTGTTGAAATGGAATCCAATCAAGTTAAAAGGTAATAAATTTGTTGATATGGATTTTCATTATTTCTCCACACAGCTCGCCAACTCTGGATTCCAATGGAAGTAACGTGAAGTAGATTCTGGACCATACAGATGCCCACTGACATGAAGTAGATTCTGAATCCATACTTGTTTAGGTAAATAACAGAAATTTCATCCTTTGAACCGTAAAAGTGATCTGATGAATTTATCCCGGGAGGGGGGGACTCCCATATAAAAGTGACGGGGGTGATCGTCGTACCTTTTAGGGGTGAAAATGTGTGGTTTGGTTCCCCTTTGGGTGTTTAAATTTAACATGATTACCGTTAAAGGTATTCGCATACCTTTTAGGCTTCTGAAGCCGGAAAAATATGTCAGGAACTAGTTTTGTTTTAGAATTGGTACCTCTTAGGGGTAAATATTAATTTGAGCCACACCCAGAAAGCGAGACTCTAGTACCTTTTAGGGGTTCTTTTCAAAATTTCCGACGATCACCCCCATCACTTTTATATGGGAGCTCCCCCCCCCCCCCCAGGGGGATTTATCATCACAATACAATGCTCGGCTTCCAGTTCAGTGATCTTCAAGGTGAATTGTCTCGATATCATTATCAAATTCTCTCAACTAGAATTTAGGAAGTTTGTGGAGAACAGTGAGGAGTATTTGAATGTTGATCATGATATTAGGGAAATACAACTGCATTACCTCGTGTAACTTTTAGTTGAAGTTGCAAACATCGCGGTACTAGCTGAATAAATTAACGTTTCTCGGTGGTTTCTTTCAGTATAACACGGCTCCGCATTTAATTAGTATTTTGTCTCTCAGTGAATAATTTTCACGTTTGATATTTACTTATTTTGCTCCCAAAACAAATTACCAGGATGTTTTTCGAAACTAATCAGCGAAACTTTAGAAAGATATTTTAAGAGAGTATGTCAGCAAAAATCAAACACAGTGAGGTATAGCTTAAAAAAATAACATTCGCTATACTTTCGCAAATAGGTAGTCCTTAATAAGAATACAAACGCTATTCAATTCAGTTTTTTCTTGAAATACTTTTGTATTTCCGAGAAGAACGAAATTTTCGATTTCACGCTTTTGCAAGGGGCCTAGAAACTAGTCAGAATATAATTGCTAATTCCCCACAATAATGTAGGGAGACAAACCAAATGTTCAAATTTAATAACATGTTTTGCTAGTATCGACTAGTACATCTATAATTTGGAAACATGTTCAACCCTTTCGTATTTTAACACGTACACTTGTTTTCTTTTTCAGCCTTTAATACTGCTTTGTCACAATCCAGGAGAGAGAAGACAAGGCGGACCCTTCATAAAGAAACGAACTCAGGCGTACAAGACAAGATAGTCAGAGATTAATTCTGGAGGTATAAATATGTGTAATTTAGCCGCGGAAATTGTTTTCTGCATATTCATTAGTATTTGCTACGCGTTGACAATAGACCATTTTACAGATTTTACAGTTCTGTGAAATGTAACCAAGCCTCTGTATGAAAGCGAGGTTAGGGGTGACCATGAGATAATAGAGATCAGAAACTAGTTTACATAATAACAGAATAATTTACATTTGAAAAGAAGGAAGGTTTGTATCACAACAAAGTCACCTCCAGCCTCACTTCTGTTCAAAGGCCTGGATTCTAAGCACACAACTGTAAAATGGACTATTGGTTGACAATAATATATAAGCTACTATTCTAGAGTGGTTTTACCAAACCAGTAAACAAAACGCAGAAAGCAGAAATTTGTAAACTTTTTTTGCTGAAATTGATTCAAAGAAGATGTGCAACTTACGGGAATTTTTCAACGTTATTACAAAGCGAACTACTGCCGCCATAAAATAGCGTCAGTAATAGACTATGCAGTCATAACATGCAAGCACTGCACATGTTTTGATTGCACGGTCTATTACGCTATTCTTTGACGGCAGTGATTTGCTTTGATTAATTTGATTTTGTTTTCATGACGTTCACTGACAATTGCTCTTATAATTTGAGGATTTCAAGCTTGAATCGTTCGGTCGTTCTTAGAATTTTCCTGTTTAATTCCAAATTTTATTTATTTTTCTTAACTACAGTGGTCATTTGACTTAGTTTTCTTCTACACTGTTTTAATTCAGTAATTTTATAATAATTACTAGTCTTGCTTGTACTCGAGTGTTGTAAACAACTTTGATTGTCATTAAAATAAAAAACACTTTAAAACTACTATTGTTTCTCTTATTTATTGTCTTTTATTTGGCGTACAAATAAACAAAAAAATTGCGCTTTTAAAAGGGCCTGGTAACTAGAAGAAATGTAGGCTATCTCTTTTACTATATTTTGCCTATGCAGGGTTGCCAAAAAGAAAAAAAATTCCGCGCTTTTGAACAGAGTCTACTCAGAAATCAATCATATACTTTGACTTTTGACGAGATAAATCCATCTGCACAATGCAAGATTTTTCCCGCCAAAAGACTTAGTATATTTTTGACTCTATACAAGACACCATCCAAAAGCGCAGACTTTTTTTCCCAAGGATAATTTTCCCGCCAAAAGACTTAGTTTATTTTTTGACTTTTTTCTTGGTCCTTTTAAAAGCGCAATATTTTCCCGCCAAAAGACTTAGTTTATTTTTAACGCGATACAAGACTTCTCAGTTGTTTTGCACATTGCGTTTCTACTTCGAGAACTGCGCAATATTTCACTCTCTTTATTAATTAATGTTTGCGGTTTCATCGGGCGAATTGAGCTTGGCTCATAATGCAGTCTCTTCATCGCTTTAATTGCTCGATTGACCTCCGTCATCCTGCAAAGCAGAAAAAATAAATATTTAGAAACATGGAAGCGATTTCATATTGGCCAACTCAAAAATGGGCATCAGGAAATAACTTTTAAAGGTAAGACATAACCTCTCTTGATTCTCCTGATTATAAAACAAAACATTCTTTAAGTAGAAAGTAGTTTTTGTGTAAAAGAGCTTCTTTTTCGATTCACCGAATAAATCGTGACAAAATAATGCAAATTTGTCTTTTTTCTGACAAACACAATTATTGATAATTTAAATTAAGGCATTGTTACCTTGATTCATCATAATAAATTAATTCGACCAGACTACATCTTAGTTCCTTAAATTATATTGGCTTCACAACCATTAAAACTTTCAATATTATGTCCACGTATTCAGTACCGAAATATCATTTTATTTTTTATATCATTTTAGAATTAGAAAATACAGTATTACAATTTCATGCATTGTATAGTCAGTGCTGTGACCTGTAGAAATCTGAGGGCCTCCGCAGACTAGAGAGATAGTTGTCGACAACCATGAAGTTGTCAAAATCTAATATCGACAAATGTACTCCTTCATAGACCCTATTCCAAGTGGCTGAAGCTAGTTTTTAACTATTCTTTAGTTATCGATTAAATTTGCTTCACTAACCTGGCTTTTTTGAGTAAAACTTATTTTGAATTATCAACTCAAATAGGTTGTCGAGGCAAGTTATCTCTCTAGTCTGTGGAGCCCTGAATTTTGAAAATAGACAAAATGGCCATTTGTAAACGAAGATGAGGTTTCAAAATCAAATATTGACAAATGTACTCCTTCATAAGAACAAAACTAAAGACACTTACCATTTCTTAGAGTTGCTTTTAGTCAGGTTTTGGACGGTTATGATGTTCCGGCTCTCCTTTCTGAAAATTATAAGACGAATGTTGGTAAAGTTATATTTATATCCTAGCGTACTACAGAATAGACAATATTCATATACTCACGGTTGGACTGGAACTAGCTTGCAATCGAGGCTCATGCAGGGGAATCTTTTCAAATGCAAATAATGATATTCCCCCGCACGAGCCTCGATTGCAAGCTAGTTCCATTCCAACCTTGAGAATACGAATATTGCGCCACCTCTAGGGGCAAGTGGTGGAGGGCGAATATATTTTCGAGAAAACGATAATGATAATGAGATACATCTGACACAAAAATTTCAAATAATAGTTTGAAGTTTGGGTGAATTTTGATCTCTGTTATGAACCATTTAGTACTTTAAAATCGGCGGCGCACTACTAATAGTATTTTTACAGGTATGTCATTAGAATTCTTACACATTTTCCAGCTTACCCATGAAACAGGGTCATTTTTTCTGATATCCACTAGGATTCTTTAAAGGCTGTCTTATCCACCAGGATCCGGTACCTTTCTATTGTCCGTTGGCCCTTTCAGATTTTTACAAAGTTTTCACTTAACCCTAGGACGTATATCCATACACACAGCAAAAAAAGCCGAGTAAAACGAACTCAAAAACTGAGTAAATCATTGCATTCACAGTGACTCATTATAGAGAGTAGACTGAAGCAGAAATGTCGAGTAAATAATACTCAAGAACTTGAGTAGGTTTACTCACGATGAGTTAACTTACTCAATAGTGCGAGTAAAAGTACTCAGCTGTTGAGTACAATTAACTCAAATCTTAAGGTAAAAATACTCAAGAGAAATGCATTCACAGTAACTCTTTATTTTGAGTAAAATAGCTATTTACTCATAAATGGAGTAAAAAGTACTCTATATTTTGAGTAACATTAAAATTTACTCAGACAGTGAGTTAAAATATTACTCAAGGTAAAATATATGAAAAAAGTATATTTTACATTTGGAGTAAAATTAAAATAATCAATTTAAATAAAGACATTACCCTCTGTCTATAACTTCTTAAATGAGTAAGTTAAACTGACTACTGATCAAAGCAATACATGGCTCAAATTATTATTATACACACATTATTATTCAAAAATTATACAAAAATAATTATGATACAAAATTATTAATTATCCAAAAATTATACAATTTGCTGTGTATAAAACTTGCACTGTGATTGGTTTAGTACAACAGATGGACAAAATTAATGATGTCAAGAATGGCTGGAAAACACGGGTGCCCTGCACCAGCACAAATATTTCGTAGGAAAATCAATGAAGATCAATAATACAAAAATAATGTTAAATAGGCCATTCAAACTTGGTGCAAATTTTAAAGCAAACATCATGCCTTTAGCTCATTGGGAAGAAAATCTGAGAAATTAGTGCTGGATTATCGTTCGCTGTGAAGAGACTTGCAGCAGGAATACTATCAGGATAATAATTAAAACGTGTTCCAGTCAAAACATTCGCAAACTTAAGCTGTACAATTTATTTTACCAGGTAAGCTGTGGAGCTTTCACAGAGTTTTATTTGGGTACCAAAAAAATACTGTGGCCTATAAACTGACAGTTGTCAGAATTTTTATCCGCTTATAGTCGTATATTCAAGTGAAAAGCTTGAAGCGAAGCGGACATCTCTGTAATTGTATAAATCAAAATTAATAGATTCCATTTGGCTGTGGGTCTGTACTCTAATAGATGTACTGAAGACGTCAAAACATGACAAGAACAACACAAGACTGTGTCTCGTGGCATACTTTTAGTTATTGTCACATTTCGAGGTCATTTGAGTGCAGACGCACAGCCAAATGGTATATATTTATTAAGGTGGCCCGTGGTTATTTATTGGAGTGGAAGTTCCCTTTTTTAAAACTACTTTTCGGCAGCAAAGCGTCAACCAATTTCTGTAATTTTTGGTATTAAAATAAGGAATCTTTAAATTTTAGAGGGCTTTTAAAATTTAAAGATTCCTTATTTTGAATACCAAAACTTACAGAAATCGGTTGACGCTTTCCTGCCGAAAAGTAGTTTAAAAAAGGGAACTTCCCCTCCAATAAATAACAGCGGGCCACCTTAATTAAATGTAAAGCATTGAATTGCATGAACTCATTGCATGAAAGCAATGTTCCGGTGGAGACCAACTAATTATTAGTTTGTCTCTAGTGAAAAAATGCTTTCATGCAATGAGTTGACAAAAGTAATGATGGAAGATGGCAGCTTTTTGCCATCCTGTATCTTTGGGATAATTATACATAAATACATAGTACATGTAGGTCGCTAATAAAGCAAGAGCTGCCTCTACTAAAGAGCCTTCAAAAGAACAAATAATGTTTTTCTCTTCAGCCAAGTGAAGTTTCCCTGGAGATTCCAGGGTACCACCAAAAACAATGTAGGGAAATGGGGTCTCCTTTCTTGCCACAACATCTCTGGGATTGGTTTCATCCTGTTGAAGAAATAATTATTAATGTAAGTTTTCCATACAATAACAAAAGCAATAATAATATGTACAACTACATTATATATCCAGGACAGTTCGGATGAGCCCAAAGAAGAAGAGAGTGAATGTGCCTTTTTAACTTCACCATACATGTTCGCGGAGATTCGGGTTGATACCGGGAGATTTGGGTTGATTCAGGGAGATTCAGGTTGACTCGGGGAGATTCAGGTTGATTCGGGAAGATTCGGGGAGATTCGGGTAGATTCTGGTTGATTCGGGGAGATTCGGGTTGATTCGGGTTGATTCGGGTTGATTCGGGTTGATTCGACGAGATTCTAATTCAAATCAACCCGAATCTCGGGTTGATTCGAATCAACCCGAATCTCCCAGAATCAACCCGAATCAACCCGAATATCCCAGAATCAACCTGAATCTCTAATCCCTAACCTAAACCTAACCCTAACCCTAACCCCGAATCTCCCCGAATCTCTCTGAATCAACCCGAATCTTCCTGAACCTCCTCGATTCAACCCGAACCTCCACGAATCAACCCGAATCTCCCCGAATTAACCCCAATCTCCCGAATCTCTCTGAATCAACCCGAATCTTCCCGAACCTCCCCGATTCAACCCGAATCAACCCGAATCTCCCCGAATCAACCTGAATCTCCCCGTATCAACCTGTATCAACCCGAATCGCCCCGAATCAACCCGAATCTCGCTGTAACAATCCGAATCAACCCAAGTCTCCTTGAATATCCTTGAATCAACCCGAATCTCCCCGAATCAACACGAATCTTCCCGAACCTCCCAGAATCAACCCGAATCTCCCAGAATCAACCCGAATCTCCCAGAATCAACCCGAATATCCCTGAATCAACCCGAATCAATCCGAATCTACCCAAATCAACCAGAATCTCCCCGTATCAAACCTGAATCTCCCCGAATCAACCTGAATCTCCCTGTATCAACCCGAATCTCCCCAAATCTCCCAGAATCAACCTGAATCTCCCGAATCAACTTGAATCTCCCTGTATCAACCCGAATCTCCATAAATCTCCTTGAATCAATCCGAATCTTCCCGAACCAACCAAAATCTCCCCGAATCAACCCGAATCTCTCTGAATCAACACGAATCTTCCCGAACCTCCCTGAATCAACCCGAATCTCCCCGAATGAACCCAAATCTCCCAGAATCAACCTGAATCTCCCTGAATCTCCCCGAATCAACTTGAATCTCCCTGTATGAACCCGAATCTCCACGAATCTCCTCGAATCAACCCGAATCTTCCCGAACCTCCCAGAATCAACCCGAATCTACCTGAATCTCCCCGTATCAACCCGAATCGCCCCGAATCAACCAGCATCTCCCCGTATCAACCCGAATCTCCCCGTATCAAACCGAATCTCCACGAATCAACCCAAGTCTCCTTGAATATCCTTGAATCAACCCGAATCTCCCCGAATCAACACGAATCTTCCCGAACCTCCCAGAATCAACCCGAATCTCCCAGAATCAACCCGAATCTCCAGAATCAACCCGAATATCCCTGAATCAACCCGAATCAACCCGAATCAACCCGAATCTACCCAAATCAACCAGAATCTCCCCGTATCAACCTGAATCTCCCCGAATCAACCTGAATCTCCCTGTATCAACTTGAATCTCCTCGAATATCCTCGAATCAACCCGAATCTTCCCGAACCAACCAAAATCTCCACGAATCTCTCTGAATCAACACAAATCTTCCCGAACCTCCCCGAATCAACCCGAATCTCCCGAATCAACCTGAATCTCCCTGTATCAACCCGAATCTCCCCAAACGAACCCAAATCTCCCAGAATCAACCTGAATCTCCCTGAATCTCCCCGAATCAACTTGAATCTCCCTGTATCAACCCGAATCTCCTCGAATCAACCCGAATCTTCCCGAACCTCCCCGAACCAACCAAATCTCCCCGAATCAACCCGAATCTCTCTGAATCAACACGAATCTTCCCGAACCTCCCTGAATCAACCCGAATCTCCCCGAATCTCCCTATATCAACCCGAATGAACCCAAATCTCCCAGAATCAACCTGAATCTCCCTGAATCTCCTCGAATCAACCCGAATCTTCCCGAACCTCCCAGAATCAACCCGAATATCCCCCGAATCAACCCGAATCAACCCGAATCAACCAGAATCTTCCCGAACCTCCCCGAACCTCCCCGAATCAACCCAAATCTCCCAGAATCAACCTGAATCTCCTTGAATCTCCCCAAATCAACTTGAATTTCCCTGTATCAACCCGAATCTCCACGAATCTCCTCGAATCAACCCGAATCTTCCCGAACCTCCCAGAATCAACCCGAATCAACCCGAATCTCTCTGAATCAACCCGAATCTTCCCGAATCAACCTGAATCTCCCCGAATCAACCTGAATCTCCCTGTATCAACCCGAATCGCCCCGAATCAACCCGTATCAATCCGAACCTCCCCGAATCAACCCGAATCAACCAGAATCTCCCCGTATCAACCTGAATCTCCCTGTATCAACCCGAATCTTCCCGAACCTCCCCAAATCAACCCGAATCTCCCAGAATCAACCCGAATCTCCCAGAATCAACCCGAATCTCTCTGAATCAACCCGAATCTTCCTGAACCTCCCTGAATCAACCCGAATCAACCTGAATCTCCCTGTATCAACCCGAATCTCCCCGAATGAACCCAAATCGCCCAGAATCAACCCGAATCAACTCAAATCTCCCCGAATCAACCCGAATCTCCCAAAATCAACCCGAATCTCCCTGTATCAACCCGAATCTTTCCAAACCTCCCCGAATCAACCCAAATCAACCCAAATCTCTCCAAATCAACTCGAATCTCCCCGAATGTCCCAAAATCAACCCGAATCAACCCCCAATCTCCCAGTATCAACCCGAATCTCCCTGAATCAACCCCCAATCTCCCGTATCACCCCGAATCTTTCCAAATCAACCCGAATCTCCCCAAATCAACTCGAATCTCCCCGAATCTCCCAAATCAACCTGAATCAACCCTCAATCTCCCCGTATCAACCCAAATCTCCCCGTATCAACCCGAATCTCCCCAAATCAATCCAAATTTTTGTTAGCATACCCTCAAATATACTGAACCTTATACAGACCTTATACATCCTTATATTTTCCTTATACGTATATGTATACTGGCTGTGTACCAGTGTATCGGTCAAGTCTTGACCGAAAGGTCGACCGATAATCTGTGGAAAAGTATCAGTCAAGTCTCGACCGATAGGCGGCCGACACTTGACTGACTATCGGCCGACAATTGGCCGATAGTCAACCGATAGTCGACCAACATATCAATTGACATGTTGATCGATAGGTCGAACAACACCTCCTGTTGTACACATGTTCCAGAAAATTAAGGAAAAGGCCAAACAGTGATTTTCCGAGTGCTTACCACTTGAAAAATACCACAATGAAGGAGGTGACAGAAAATAAAGAGATATCAGGAAACCCCAACTAAGGAAGTGGGTGGGGTGGTGGGTCTCCCCGAATCTGATTCGGGTTGATTCGGGGAAATTCGGGTTGATACAGGGAGATTCGGGTTGATTCTGGGAGATTCGGGTTGATGCAGGGAGATTCGGGTTGATACAGGGAGATTCGGGTCGATACGGGGAGATTCGGTTTGATTCGGGGAGATTCGGGTTGATTCAGGTTGATTTGGGTTGATTCGGGGAGTCCCACCACCCCATCCCACCTCCTTAGTTGGGGTTTCCTGATATATCTTTCTTTTCTGCCACTTCCTTCATTGTGGTATTTTTCAAGTGGTAAGCACTTCGAAAATCACTGTTTGGCCTTGTCCTTAATTTTCTGGAACATGTGTACAATATGCGGTGTTGATCGACCTATCGATCAACATGTCGATTGATATGTTGGTCGACTATTGGTTGACTATCGGCCGATAGTCAGTCAAGTGTCGGCCGCCTATCGGTCGATACTTGACTGATACTTTTCCACAGAGTATTGGTCGACCTTTCGGTCGAGACTTGACCGATATAACCAGAGGACGCCCAAGCTAAAGATAAGAGAACACCATCATGGTATAAGCAGTATTGTGTTACAAAGACTCTATTTATAAGGGTTTGTATGGGAACGCAACGGTTATGTTTTAGATGGATATAAAATCGAATGTTCTGTGAATAAAAATGACTTACCCCGTTACTGTTTTGTATTCTTTGAAGTTTTCCAGCTTCTCAGGTCGATTTGAGGTGAATTTGGCAAGTTATAGCTTGTGAGGTTTTCCGTTAATATATTTATGGAAGGCAGGAAACAAGATTTCAAATCCAATCACTCCAAGATCGATAAATTCCATAATAAAACTGAAATCGCCTCAAAACTTCCACCAGTGTAATCTTGGATCACATACATGTATGTTTTCTCTGGTTTTTCGGCCTCCAAATGCCGTTCTAAGTGCAGATAAACTTTCGTCAGTTCGACACTCACTTTTTCGGAACCCGTTGTACGGTTGAACCGCACACAAAATGGCGTCATGTCGACAAAATCACCCTATGCCGGGGAGGGGCATGGCGGTATTGTCATCCATGCAAAATGACACTGTGGGGCCCGGAGAGGTTGATTGTCACACTGACTTTCAAGTTATAATTCAAATCTAAAAGTAAATGCCTTATTCTTCAGGCCGAACGGATTAAAAAGCAATTTCTATGCTGTTGAGTATCTCCAAGATTAGATTTTTTTCGGGAGGCAATTTCCCACTCTCTATGCCTGCTATTTTCGAAAACATTGATTTAGTCTGATAAAAATATCTGCTTTCAGACGGATGGATTGATTCCTCACTGAAATGCAACGGTTGCGGTTGCAATATTAAGGTGCAAACATTTTCATGTTTTCCGATTTCAAGTGACAAACAACCTCTCTGGGCCCTGCAGTGTCATTTTGCATGGATGACAATACTGCCATGCCCCTACCCAGCGTAGGGTGAGTGATTTTGTCAACATGACGACGTGTGTGGTTCAACCATATAACGGGTTCCTTGGAAAGTGAATGTCGAACTGACGAAAGTTTATCTGCACTTAGAACAACATTTGGAGGACAAAAAAAAAACAACCAGAGAGAACATACATGTAGGTGATCCAAGATTACACTGGTGGAAGTTTTGAGGCGATTTGAGCATTATTACGGAATTTATCGATCTTCGAGTGATTGGATTTGAAATCTTGTTTACTGCCTTCCATAAATATATTAACGGAAAACCTCACAAGCTATAACTCACCGAAATCGCCTCAAATCAGCCTGTTGCGTTCCCATACAAACCCTTATAAATCGAGTCTTTGTAACACAGTACCGCTTATATCGTGATGGTGTTCTCTTATCTTTAACTTGGGCAGCCTGTGATTTTACTGTCAAGTAGAGCTGAGGTCATGGGTCGGTCGATATATCGGTCGATGATCGGTCAACAGTGTGTTGATCGATAGGTCGATCGACACATGATCCAATGTTTTTTTAGTTTCATTCTCGCAAATAAACATTAGTTGCACTAGCAACTACAGAAAACAAAACTCCGGCAACTGATGAGATCCATATGGAGGATCGAAACCATGGTCTTGCCTGCCTGAACAACACCAAATAGTGGCATATGCTACACACAAAATAGTCGACTTGCGCCAGCACTCATCAAACATCTAATAGTGGAGAGCAAAAATATTCCGACGCACTAAAATGCAATAGCATCAAACAAACCATTTGTTTGATTTTTCCACTCTGTTTGTGTCGTGAAAATTTGGAATGATATGTGTCGATATTTTTATCACAACCATTTTGTATTTTACTACACTGACTGCTGTCGATATTTAAAAGAAATAAACATCACAATAGTGAATACCCATAATTTTAAGACTGCATGCATGTAAGCCAAACATTCGGATCGCCTACTCAGTGCACAGCGAATATTTATGTAATATATATGTACATAAACCAATAACATATACACTAAGAATGGCTATATTAAGCTTATAAACTTAAGCTTACCTCGGTAGTTTAGAAGTCACGGCGTTGTGAAATAATAGCCAAATTTAAATATGGCGGGTGACCTTCGTTACAACCTTCACTCGGTGAGACTCTGATGTCTTGCAGAAGCTGTAACGATCTGAAATCGTTGTGAGAAGATTCCATACAGCTACTGAGAGAGTGGTGAGTTTTCAAATCGTGCAAAAGCGAGTAAAAAGTACCTTTGCAGTCCACAAGAAGTTCGTTACACTGCCACACAAACGCCAGAAGTCGCGTCAGAACGAGGATAACTTATTATGCGCATGACCGTTTCGTACCCAGGGCTCCTCGGCCGGGGGTAACCAGCGTTCTTGATTTCAGCTGGTTTGTAACTTTTCAGTGAGACTTTCTGTTGATATTTTTTGTACTTCAATTTTGACGTTGACTGATGTCAAACTCTACAAAATATTAGCAGTGACAATTGCGTTTTATCAGAAAAAATTAAAACTAAGTAATCGGCCTTCGAACAACCGGGCCCAGTAAGTGGTCATAAGTCAGAGAGGTCAAGCGGTTCAGCTCGGTTCAGTTCGTTTTTATTCCGCGGCGGCGTCTGATCAACGACATGATCACAATCAGTTGTCCCTGTAGAACACAGCGCTCAGTTGACGTTGAACCCAGACAAAATGAATGTTATGTTCTGATTAAATTCCAGTTTTCGCCAGTTTTTTTTTACCGGCCCACGGTCTAGTAAAGCGCAACTTTACGCAAACTTTACATCCCACGTAAAGATGAATAAATCTAGCTCATGAACTTTACGCTAGCTTTACAACAGCTTTACGTTCGGTCTAGTAAAGTGCAACTTTACGTAAACTTTACATCTCACGTAAAGATGCATACATCTAGCTCATCAACTTTACGCTAGCTCAGTACACAAGTTTTACGTCCGACCACGTAAATCTACCTTTACACACCTTAACGAACAATGTAAAACTGGTGTAAAGTTTGTTAACCTACTTTACGCAGATTTACGCAACTTTAATTTTCCGTAAATCTCTTTTTTCATGCTGTGAATAAAAAATAATATGTTGGTAGAAAAATTAACTCTTGTTTTGAGTATAAGTGAGAAGTCCACTTACTCACTCATTGAGTAAGTTCTTACTCACATATTTGAGTAAATATCACTCACAGTTGATTTACTCAAAATAAAGAGTTCTGTCAACTCACTGTGTTGGGTTAAAAATCTAACTCATATTTTGAGTAATCTAACTCAAACATATTGAGTAAAATACCCACTTTACTCAAAAAAAGAGTCAGTCCTACTCATTTCCAAAAATGCTTTTTTTGCTGTGCAAGGGGTGGAGGTTGATGGACCCTCCCCCGTTGGGTTTTCGTTATTATAATACACATCGAGTGAATTATGCCTTAAGTAGACAGCATTGAGCTTTCTCTACAAGATAAGATGGTTATTTGTTGGTAGCCTGAGAAAACAGACGTCGTTTCGCGTCGCAACCACTGGGAGCTCCGCAAAACAGACTCCCAGTGGTTGCGACGCGAAACGACGTCTGTTTTCTCAGGCTAATTTGCTGGTTATGGCGTCATATTATGTCAAACAACGTCATTAAATCCGTCATCTTGGATTTCACTATTTCCTCGTGATCATATCATAAAAAAGCATAAATCGATACAAAATTATACCAATACCAAGACAATACGAGGATATATGTAAAAATGTTCTAATAATATAATTTCAATACAACGAAGAATTATATATGAAAATTCGAAATTTGGGTAAATCGGCACGGCATTACGCGGTTGCCATGGCAAAGTCAAAAACTGTGAACAATCAGTTGTCACATCATGATGTCTGGGAAGGATGAATGAACCCTACTGAAAGTTTTAGCATCCCAGAGTAAATCCTCTTTTCAAAATTGTGAAAAATCTCATGGGGGTCGATTCTTCCTCTTTGTATACGTCAAAGGGTTAAAGTTAGGGGTAACTCCCCAATTATTCCACAACTAGCTTCGTGAGATCTTGCTGGGGTCGTATTAGTAATGGTTTGCCAGTACAATGTTTCTCTCTTGATGGACGCCAAATCAGTGTCTTTTTGAAGTTATGTCGTGAACATTGACATGTCATACAAAATTGTTGTCAGATAAATCTTATAGGTAAAAATTGGAAAATTTGGCGGCTTTTGCTTCAATACAGCTGTCAATATTTAACAAAAGTAATAACCGGTTTAAGTCATCCGTTCGGGAAGATTCCGCCCCCTCCAGTCTGATCGAAAACCGCGGGCTTAGGTAATTCACGGCCGCTGGAATTCGTCAACAAATAGTATTTGTTCTATCGCGACTGACTATAATGATCATAAACGTACCTTAAAATTGTGTTGATATTGCGCATGCTCCTGTGGTAGTTACATTGCCAAAAGTACTCTGTTATTCCTGTTGGTAAAGACAAAGAAGTTGAAAATTATTAACTGATTGAACTAAATAACTACATTTTAGAAAGACCTGTATTTTACGAAATAAAAAAATCGCGCGTGTGTGTTTACATAGCCTGATACAAATACGAGAGTGTGCACAGAAGAACGAGAGAAGTAAACTGTCATATTATTGAGTATAGCATAATATTAAATATATATATTTTAATTTTTATAATATTAAGGCCATCCCATAAATGCTTGTTTCCCATCGCCCAACCGACCCAACTGGCAAAAAGTCCACAAAAAAAAGTTTCTGATTCATTTCCTGCGCCCTTTTCTCGGGTGTTTCCAAGTTTAATATGCTTTGTTTACATCTTAAAGTCACTCTGACATCTAAATCAGCCCAGTAATGACGTCTTCGAACACTTTTCAGAGTGATATCGACTCGTTGCAAAATGGTGGTCACGGGGAAGATATAATCAAGGCTCGCTTGGAAATATTTATGTATAATTTGTCAATATTTCGTTTCTCGGCTTTTCTTTTTTCTTTTTTACCGACTGCGACCCAACCTCGTTCCCAGGGCTTTCCCTTCTAAATTTGGTGGGGCGGGAAAAGCCCTGGGAACGAGGTTGACCGCGACCGACCCACTTTCACGAGAGAGAGGGCGATGGGAAACAAAACATTTTATGGGGATGGCCTAAAGAGATTTTAATTGACTTAACCTCTGTCTGCATAACTATTTTCCCAAGTTTTGGGATTAACAGATTGTTTAAAAGTTATTGTGTAATATTATCCAACTCCACTCATTAGACTACCATGAATATAAATGCGCGAAACGAGTCCAAATATCTGACAATAATTGGACTCCAGGAGACCGGTTACCATTAAATTAACATTAAATTGATGGGAAAATAATCTAAACCGAAACTTTGTTGAAAACGAAGTAAAACTATTTCAATGTTAACGAAAATAAAATCTGGCTACAAATCTCTGTGATTATGGGCTTCGCCCCCTCCGCCATCTTGGATTTTATGCCCCCACCCACCCACCCTAATTTTGCAAGATCCAGCCTCCGCGAACAAAGTCAGAGTGAGTGAGCCTCCATGGAACGAATAATCTAGATATATAAAATGAAAATAAACTACTCTATCTTTGAAAGTGTCTGTGTATTTAGCACTGCTGTGCTAATTGTGGGCACTGCAAATCAACAAGCAAATATTAAAAAAACATAAATAACTACCGGTCGAATCTCCACTAACGGCCACCTCTCTACAACGGCCATATATTTCAGCCCCAAGGTGGCCGTTGTAGAGAGGTTCAACTGTATTATAAGTTGAACATAAATTTGAACGTGTAGATACAAAATAATTCTTCAGATTTGCATAATTCTTCAAAATATCTGGATTATCTTGTGACAACAAAGAAGAGTATATCTTTGGCGGAATATGTATGACAAATAACTTTGAAAAAGTAATAAATAAAGTGTTCAGGAGTTACCTTGGGAGTGAAGCATCGTTCCAAACCAGTCTCCGTTCAACTCAACACCGTGGTCTCTCAAAGCAATAAGTTACAACGATCGTTCCGAAGCACCAAGTCTTGTTCATCTTCCATTATTACACTCCGGCTGCAACCTTCGACTTTGTAGATAGGTTCTTCATAACAGTAATTTTAAACTTATTCGTTATACTCCGCAGATAAACTGTAATATTACAAGAGACTTGCACAGCAAGCGCATCAGCCATTAACCGCGTGCGAAGGTGATGAAGAAATACGAATATTTAAAACATGAGTAAAATTTGTAATTCAAATAGATGGGAATTATTAAATCCAAATGGAAGGGAGAGGGGTGGAAGAAGAACGGGAGACGCTATAAATATATCTGCAACAATGATTAGGGACTAATGAACGCTGGAGTTTTTTGGCAAGCATATTTCTGTCAAGTTTATTTTACTCTTTATAATTCCCTGCAAGGCACTACCTGATAGGCATATGCAACTTCAGAAAAAAAAATATGATGCACACACATGCCCCGAGAAAACAATTTATTGCGCATGAAAGGGTTTGAATAAAAAATTCGCGCCTATACCAAATCCCCCCCCCCCCCCCCCCCCTCAGAAGTTAAATGGTCCACCCCTAACAGGAATACACTTAGCCCTTTCATGCTGCGAATAATGGGCCGTGGCCGTGTATGTGGGGGGGGGGGGGGGGGGGGGAGGGGGGACTGGCCCGGGAGTAAAGAGGAAGGAAGTCTACAGAGGGGTGCCGTGGAAGAGCGAATCACAAGGGAAGCGGGAGAAGCGGGAACCACGACAGAAAGGGCGGTAACAGGGAGTACAAGTCGGTATACGGGAAATTATACACCCTATTCCAAAATGGCTGTCAATTTAAAATTACTTTATATTTTTTGCCTCACTAACCTCGTTTTGAGTTGATAATTCAAAATAATTTTTCTCTAGAACGAGGTTAGTGAGGCAAATTTAAATGCATACAAAATAATTTTAAATTGACAGAAAAGCAGTTGACCCGGGAGTTTAGCGTGTACGTGTTCGTTGGTAACTAATGACTGAGTTAAATACCATCAACTTAACGTCATCTATGAATCGAATTAAAACCGAAATTACCAGAAATCGGATAAATTTGGCAAGCAAATAGGTGGATTTCCACTGTGCCATAATTTTACGTACGTTAGCGGGCGTGAATTTACGTGCGCGTAAACAAAATAGAGAAATCGTATATGAACGGCTTGCGATTGCGGAAAAAGTTGAACCACGTTCAACTTTTTCCGCGAACGCAACCCGTCCATACGTTTTCAATTCTCTATTTTGTTTACGCACGTAAATTCGATCACGCCCGCTAACGTACGTAAAATTACGCGACAGTGGAAATCCACTAGCCTGGAAGTGCGTTTGAGTTCGTCTTCGACGCAGGCTAAAATCCACCTACATGGCAGTTTTCTTGTAGCGCTTTTGCTGCCAGCTGTTCGTTTGTGCTCGCACTTATCATCATGTCGGTTGCTTCTCTCCGTACGTGGTCTGTTCAGGGCAGAATGAATTATTTTATTATTATTATTTCATTTAATTCTCAGCAGCAGTGGACCAAAGTACGTAGGGAGTTATAAGCAAAACACGGCGGCAACGAGAACGTCGCTAAACTATTACAATGGCTCTGCACGTGCGTTTTCAACTTGGTACATTTCTTGACCGTGAAATGACCAAGTTCTGGGTTTTCGGAGAAAGTGCATGAACCGCAACGGCTAATTTTTGATGTTTTCTCTTTAAAAATGTGAACGCTGCTCTTACATATTCAGCTGAGGACAGTTCTTTACCGTGAAATTCGCGAGATTTGAAGTAAAATATAAATTCATTTTTTAATCGACGTTGCCCTCGTGGTTGCTTATTAATTTCGATATTAATTGGTTCACTACTGCATATATAAAAAGAAACAACAACTAATAATCTCGCCCTGAGGAGAATCCCCGGGGGGGGGGGGTACTCAACAACGTTTTCTACGGGAGGCTCCGCCCCGAGGTCCAAACCCTTACCCTTTTATATACCATTTTTGACAGATCGAATTTAACCCTTTCATAATTATACCTTTAATAGAAAATGGAACCCCTTTCTCATATGTACGTTAGAGACACTGCACCCCTTTTCTATACCCTTGGAATGAACTTAACGGTATCCCCGGAAAACATCAAGCTAAATGACAGTTTTCCCTATTCTTTTCTATACTTTTCTATACCCTTTTATGTACCTCCAGCCTGAAAAGGTACCCTTTCCGGCCGAAGCCTCCCCGTATAGTCCATTATAGGGAGTACCCCCACCCCCGGCAGGAGAATCGTGACATCAGCGTTTGCAGCTGGCTGCAGCTGGCTGCCAACCATATGACATGTGGCATGTACGCCTCCATCAAAACCTATTTGATCTGGAGTAGAATTGTTTCTTTAAAAAAATAGCTTAGAACACATGCAAGAGGAAATGTTCTCTTCATGTGAATTTACCCAAGAGACAAAAGCTGTTATGTTTAGACTCGGTGTATATTTTTGAAGGTAATATTTTAGCGAGTGTTTATAGATCTCTAGCAGTTTTAATTAATGTGGATGAGCAATTTATATGTAAATCCACCACAAAAAATACAGTGTTTAATTTCACTGATTATAAAAAGATACGAAATATATCATCTACGACTGTGTCTTTGATGAAAAAATGTTATTCTACGATTTTGTTTCGCGAAAAAGAAAACTGAGCAGCACTAAACATATAATTAGCATGGTGTTAGCCTGTTCTATTATTCAAAGCACGGTTTCTCTATTAATTATCAGTTCATGTTCATTCTCGTCGAGACATATATCGTCACTGGTGTTCTGTGTAGATTTCCGAGACGAGAAGACCCTTTTAAAACTATCAGGAAATGTGCGCGAGCAATGTCCCATACCACATGTACACGGAAAGCGCGAACGAAAATCGGTACTTCCAGTGAACAATATTATCGGGTTAATAGCGTGTTTGACATAATATAACGCCAGCAGAAACAGGTTGGCGTGTTGGAAATGGACATTTGCCGTAACTTCGCGCGCAAACTCATAAAGCAACATAATTATTCCCCTCGGAATATAACAAACTTGGAAAAAGATTATAAGAATTATCATCACGCGAATAAGTCGGCGTTTTTTGCCGTTTCTTCGCTGGTTGTTTCTCTTAGAGCCTTTAAATGTTTTATCGAGAGACGTCTTCCGTCGTAACTGATGTACAACTCGAGAATAAGCGAACGTCTGCAGAAGGAGAGGTAGCACTATGAAAAAGGCTACCAGATATGTTTCGTAGATCTGTCTGGAAATGTCGGATGGAAACGAAAGCCTGCAGCGAGGTTTCCCTCGGATGGTGCTCACGCTTAACGATAAGGCAACTGGAAGACCGGTGCAAAGATAGGAAACTACCCACATGAGAACTGCAGCGATTGTTATGCTCCTCAACGTGAGTTTAGCTTTAAACGGTGTTATTACAGCTCGGTATCTCTCCCACGCGATTAGGGTGTATGTTAGAACCGACACCACCACAAACACATCCTGGGTTGGTGCAAGAAGCTGGCAAGGAACTCTCCCAGAGGCCATCCGTGATAAACTTCCACGATCCTCAAAGGAGCTGCTATAAGCACCACGCAAAGGTCTGCCACTGCATTGTTGACGATGAGGTAGTTGCAAGGTGTTCGCATTTCTCTCCAACGAAGCACTGTGTGAATAAGGAGAACGTTACCAACAGATCCTACGATTATAATGGCAGTGAATAATGGCGGTGCAAGTAGTGCATAGCTGGAACTACCGCGGGACAGAGTTCCGTTGCTCGTCTCATTGGAGTTGTTCTCTTGCATTTTTATGTTTCCCGCGTGAGTTTTGATGGCTTCTCTCCCAACACTTCTTCTTCATCTAACCAAGACATTTATCGCATTAACAGCTGTGTAGAACCACCTGCATTGTCAACATAAAGCATCTCGTTTAATGTGAAATGCCTGTCAGTAACAGAGAAAACATAATTAAGGTGGCTCACCGCAAATAATTCCTTTTGGAGAAATAGACACTTTATTATTTCTTCAACGCCGTACCATCCCTTAAATCATTAATGACGCTTTTTGGCCATTTTCTGGCACTGAAAACCCAGGTATATTAATATTTTTAGCGCTCATCCATCTTGTTCGGTCCCATATTATAAACTGCATATGATCAATCCATCTGAATTTAATAAATCCACCTGTTTGTATGTATATATATAATCCCCTCTGTAATCCCCTGTGTAATCCCCTCTGTAATTGCATAGATTATGCAAATCCTCTACCAGCTTATCCCCTAGCTTCAGACACTTACAGTAACCTAAAACAATCTTTGAATTAGCTATAGATCTGTCTATTTATGCTAGTAAGCAGAGTGTAGTTGTAATCGAAGATATTTTCTCCAGATCGATTACTTAGCTATAGTGCACTCAAATCTACATGAATACTAATTACGATATCGGGTATCTACGAGGAAAAAAGTATATTAATTTTACTGTTAATTTTAGTTTCAAAATTTGGCCACTTAGAGGACTTCGTTCTGCAAAAAATATTCCTAAAGGAAGTGATTTTTATTTATTACCTGGTATTATTTAAATTAGGGGAAAAGCTATATGTTTACCAATTTCCACTTTTCAAGTAATTGCATATATGAAATATGTCATAAAATCATTGCAAAACTCCCATTGTGTATACGGGTCTGACAGGATCTTTTTATGTAATTTTGTTCTGCTGTTCCAGTGATAGCAAACCTCAATGCCACAAAATCAACATAGGCAACCAGTTGGATTTTTTTTTTACTGCATTAATCAGGCCATTTCCGAGTTGCCTTTTGCCTCTGTTTCAAAACGAGTCCTGGTGCACAACCTTTCATATGGAAATTAGTTTTACCTGCATGTTTATTGTCATGCAAATCAAACTAATTTCCATCAAAAAGGTTAATTGTGCACCCAAGGTTTTGAAACAGAGGCAAAATGCAACTCGGAAATGGACTATTGGGGAAAATCGATCATAGAAGTTATCTGTCATTGCTAAAAACTAAATAACGCAAAGGCTGGCAAGTTCAAACGAGATTTACGTCGTCTGTTATCCGGGGAGCAAATTTCCTGTCAGTTAATGTGTAGAAATCAGTAAACAACGTACTATACTACTTTAAACATTTATAAAGAAATAATTGGATATTTACGGAATTGAGCCGAAGTGTTTATCGTACCCACTAATGTTCACATGTTTGTCGAATGCCACCCACTCTATAATTGTAACTAAAAGTATTCTTTAATAAGATATTGGCCAAGATTATTTTAACAAAGCAAATAATGTTAAATCTATTGTCATCTGTGATTGATAGGGTATTTGGTACGTCTATAACTCAACTAACGAGGGGCCATGCAGAAGTTTGAGGAAAACCGATTTTAAAATTACACCACGCTAAACGTTTCATTTTATACATCTTCAAAAGAAGAATCAAAAGTAGGCGATTTTCAAAGAATTTAACTTCTTTTTTAAATTTTAGATACAGGAATTGATAAAAAAATTCAGCTGCTAGAGCAACATCAAGATTGGGTTACTTGTGTCGCCTTGCTTTTCCTTGTTTATTTACTTTCTTATACAATGAAATGAGGATACAGTATACATGCACCTTATTCATAAATGGCCGCCAGCCAGTTTTTGTTTGGCAAGGTTTTCAAAGAAATTGATGCTATTAAATTACCAAGCACTGCAAAATATGTTATCTTCGAAAATTTGAGCGTTTTTGGTTTAACGGCTGGCTGCAAAGTTATGGCTCTTTCAAATTTGAGACACTTTGGTATGGGAAATCATATACCTATTTCTCCTCAAAATAGGACTGATATGGCTTTAAACGTACACATACAGGAGCCCGCACATATTAACACATTTGGACATGAACTTTCTTGTCATTGAATTCTTTCTTCAATTATAGGCATTTCATTGTATTGTAGTCTTGTTTTGTACTCTTGTGTTACCAGTATGCTCAGAGAGTTCAGTGTGATGTTCATCTGACGACTGTGAGTATCTGTTTGGAGAGTTTTACCATGTGATATTCTTCTATGGACCAAAAATGTTTCAGACGGAACTGCAATGTTTGATCTTATATTTGGACAGGATTCAGTTTATAATATTCTTCCGTTCCCCTCCACCCCACCCCCCCCCCCCACCCCCCCCCCCCCCCCCCACCCACCTCAAAAATAAGCCACCAAAAAACCCTTTTGAACAAAAGTAAACCGAGGGCTTATTATCAGTAGTAACCTGAATATTATTGATTCTGTTTCTCCCCCTTGTGTAATTTATACTTTACTAAGTGCTATCGATGTTGCTCTTTATACTGCACTCTCAGACTCTGTAAATATTTTGTTATTATCAGTAGTAACAGTATATTAGTCCTGTTTCTCCCCTTTGTGTGTAATTTATACTTTATACTAAGTGCTATCGATGTTGTTCTGTAAATATTTTGTCCTATAAATCTTGATTATTGGACCTGATTAACTGTAAAAGCAGGAAGTAAAAGTCATAACAGATCACTTCGTTGCCAAAATCTCGGGATTTCATCCCAGCGTTTGTATTGAATATTTGCTATTATAATATACTCACCACAGGATATTGCGATTTTGGACAATCTGATTGGTTCCCTACTCAAGGAATATGAGGCAATGTACCATTACTACCTTATTTGGGAATCCCACTAATTACGATAAATATCCCATTTTCCTCTGTTTTTTCCTTCCGTTCTTTCCCCAGTAATTTTTAATTGCAATATCCTGTGGTGAGTATATTATAAAACAATTATTCCACTCAATCTCGTCGTACATGAACTCATAGCCAACTCGGCTACGCCTCGTTGGCTATGAGTTAATGTACGACTCGATTTCGCGGAATAATTGTTAATTGTACCGGTAAATGTCGCAATCATGAAACCATAAAAAATAACACGACTTACCATTTGAACTATACTAGTAATGCAGTTTCAAAGTCATGACTGAAATACAAAGTCTTATTGAGTAAAGTCGCGACTGATACGTCATATCATACCATTATAGCTAACATATAACGTCACTATTTTTTGCGACACTTTTTTTGCGACACTTTAATTTCGCGATCTTTGAAATCGCGAAATTATCGTGTCGTAAAAAGTTCATGTAATAAGGTAGCATTGGCTGGTTTGCTTTCTCGGGAATCGCAAAACAAAATTAGGTGTGAATAATTAAGAATATTGTACTTAAAAGCACAGCGCTGGGGAAACGGTCGCCCACATTAAGATCACGATAGTAAAGGTCGTAAAGAATTATTCAATTATGAAGCTTTTAGATAATGTACTTTGTTGGGCGGGTTTTAAGTGCTCGAAGCCTCCACTTAACTGGAAAAAAATGCATTAACGCAAGATGGCCAATTGAGGTATGCTAACACCTCCTCACAAAAACACATTTGCCATGCAATCATTCCAAAAATAAATCCAATAATCCAGGATTTCTTTTTAAGTTGTTTAAGGTTTACAGCTGAAAACATCCTGCAATTTAACAAAATGGGCATATGTCAGAAGAGTAAAAAGCTTAAAATGGTAACTGCCAGTTAGCTTCATTTATTTCATTCATTCACTTATTGTTGGATAGATTAGGCTTATCGATGGAGGCGGTTTAAATTATCATGCTAGACATGGCAACCTTCACTTTGCATAAACAAAAGAGATATTAGGCCGATTATTTTAAGCCAGTCAAAAATTTCGCTCAGTTTAATTTTCAGACGGCGGAGTCTATGTGAATTTATAGCTTCTTGGTTAGAGTCCCCGTGTTAAAAACCGTAATTCAGCTGTAAACTAGGTCTAGCTCAGAATTCAATTGAGCCTATTATTATTTAAACCGATGATAATATCAGTATATACCAAACCTGTGAAAAGTGCTTTTCGGGCGCTCTGATTCGCTACTCAAACTCCTGATATCACCCCGAGCAAAACAAAATGGCTTCCCGTTTTGTTTCAATGACCAAAGCATAATAACTTTTTACATAAAAGACTTGAGATTGCTGTACCTCTTTGTCTGACTTGTGTTATCACATAGACCTGAGTATATAGAAACTAGTACTCTTTTAAATCATGTCACAAATAAAATCGCTAAAAATGTGATACAAAACGCTTACTATCGAGCAATTAGTTAACAGGGAAACCTTCTCTTAGATCACCCTCTCTTGCTAGAATAAATACATGACAATGCTCAGATGGGAGTAAGTTTCAAAAACAATTTGAACGCAGTAAAGTATTGCCCTTTTCAACTATCTTTAAAATAAATTTCCTACCTGAATCCTGAAAAAAAAAGCAGCCATTTCAGGTTTTCAAAATCCAAGACATCCTTGCAATTAATTCAATTTTATCATACGAACAATTCGGTTTTGTAATTCGGCTTTACTTATCTCGGTCTCATTCACGCTCAAACATAATTAAGGTTGCCGTACCGATAACCAAATAAAAGTGTCGTGGTTCCTCAACCCTTCTACGTCCTCTGGACAGTCAGCTAACACAGTGGTCAGTACATCCGAGAATTTCGAAGCGAAACTGGAATTTCAACTTCAACGTTTCTCAGGCAGTAACCGGCAGAACTTCAAGTTATAAAACACGAGGAAATGGAATACTTAACTTTTGGTCCAATATAGTAACAACAAAGAAAGGAACAAGCGTAAAAAATCCATTCAACAGACAAGACACATTGTAATTTCTTTTGTAATCGATCGTGTGACTTTTTCCGCGCTGTTCACAGTCGCGCGCAAACTATTCCCCTTTTAATTAAAGGATTGTCTTGACCGTTTGTAATTTAGGGGGCCGGCTATTCCACTGGATTGGTAATACTTAAACTATTGTTCACCTCAGTGTCGGTGAATAGTGGAGGATATTTACCTTGCTGCTTCGTGGCTCGGTAAATATCCGAAATAAATTGATGAGTGCACTGTTGACCATCTTGAGTTTTAAATAATCGGCAATTTGCATGAAGACTGAATGAATCAGTTTTGACGAAAGCTTGATAATTGTAAAACTGATTTCAGGGCAGTAATGACACTCTTTTCTTTTTATAAGAACGTCTAATTTTCGAGCTGAGGCTGAACCAAGACCGAATGTTCTTATTTTTTGGCGATTTCAGCCTGAAAACGTTCTTAACATGTTCTTAAACAGAGAAAATGTATATACATGTTATGTGATAGAAATTCATGTTGTTACTATAAAAAATGTGCATTCAAGTATTTTGAGCTAATTTGAACTGCGTATTCACTGAGATAGTTGAAATGTTACATTTTGTTAATGTTTTGAAAGGATACTGGAATATTGTATTTAGAGCTCGATGCAAGAAACAAGTGAATAGAAATGTTCTTAGTCTCAAACCTGGCTATATTCTTAGGATGTCAATATTTTGGTCAATCTCAGCCTCAATTAACGTTCTTATAAAAAAGGTTCTTATAAAAAAAAGAGTGTACTTAAGAAAAACAAATGCTTTAGTTCAGACAGTATAACCATTATGAAAAGGAGCTAAATTATAAACGACAGACCGCACCTACCTTTCTTGTTTAATTTGGCGGAGCGAAGGCGGCAGCCTGAATATAAAGCTATGACGAAGCCGAACGTATGTACGCGCAATAATAATGCCTTTATTTAACAAAGGTGACACTTAATAGTGTAAATACATTGAAAAACGTGTGGCTCTCCAATAAGATATTGATAATTACATTGCATAAGTTTAAAAATTCAAAATGGATAGGTAAGTTTCAAATTGAAGTTTACCGATATACACTCTTTTTGTTTTATAAGAATCTTGTTTATAAGAATATATTGAGGCTGAGATTGGCGAACTTTTAAGAATATCTAAGAATATAACCGAGGTTGAGATTTAGTTAAGAACTTTTTTTCGCACGTTCAGATATAAATTAAAAAAATAAAATCACATGTTTTGAAATGAACTTTATTATATCATTGAAAAGTATGGCAAATATGTTACTTTTTCTTATATCAAATCAAGTTCACAAAACGAAACGAGTCAGCAAAACGATAACTGAATGAATGTACATGTATCACTAATACATGTATGAACTAAGTGTAGACAAATGATGAAAGATACAAAAGTAATGGGCATAAAGTGATATTTTACTGAAATACACATGTACTATGCCGGCTTTGTAATCTAAGAATGTATTAAGAATTGTTTCAGCCTAAAATCGGCAGAAAAATAAGAATATTCAGCCTGGGCATGAAAATATATATTCTTATAAAACAAAAGTAAAGCTTAAAATACTACCTGAGCCGCCGCCGTGGTTATTTCAAATTAAAATTCGAATATCTCAATGATCTATAGAGTGTTATTGATTCATCAAAGTCAGTGATTTTTCTAAAAATGCTTTCCTCCATGCTTCTCCATGGATAGGCCTGAAGGCAAATTAAAGGAGCATTTAGCAAAAATGGCCTCGCAGTGAACTGATATTAGGCGTGGGCAGTTTGTTGAACAGCTTGACAGAGGATGCCGCTCTTGTCTGAAGTCGTAAAAAAACAAACGTTTTATCAGACATTCCAAACCACAATAACAGTAGTAAATTATGGGTTAATCATTTCCTCATAGAGCGATTTTCAACTGTGTGTCGTAAAACCAAAACCAAAGCAATTACGATGGCCAATCACAACAAACGAAAACAACGCAATGAACCAATCAGAGCTTGAAGCAAATACACGTGACCGGCGCCAAGCGCGGAAAACGCGTGCGACCAAGTCGCGATTGGTTTTTGCATCTGATTGGTTGAGCAGGTGGCGCGAGTTTTTTAAACCAATCACAGAGCGTAGTAAAGCAAAACTTCAGCGATTTCTTTCGACACTCAATTGAAAACCGCTCTAATACATCAATAAATTGTTGTACAAAGGGGAGACAGCTAGATTTATGGATCCCGATTCTCTGCAGTAAAAGCTTGTTGATCATAAATGCAAAGCATAACAAAAACATGCATATGGCTTCCGAACAATTTGCTCAATCACCTGCTGGTATGCATCAGGGGAGATTTTTAGATGACAACCGTTTCTCAGAAAATTAAAATCGACTTTTGTCTTAGCATTGTTCATGGGTAGTTGATTGTTGATTGTTCATGGGTAGTTGATTGTCTGCCCTAAATGACGCTGCATTAATCCCATGCAGGCGTGCTCTTGTTAGCATTATAATTAGTTTTTTTTATATCATATATATAACTTAGTGGTGGGTTGGGTTTGGGTTTCTGTATCATCTTACTGGGGCTGGGCTGGGTAGATAGGCCTAGCAAGGGACGTAATGTCCTATTGTCAATTTAGAGATTCGTGCAATCGCGGGAGAGAGCTTGCATCTGGTGGATTATAGTTTTTCAAATTCAAAATATAGTTGACTGTCAAGTTGAAGATGTTTAAAGAGAAATTACTTCTACTTCGTGCTGAGATTTACGCCACTTAACGCCCCGGCGCCACTGCTCATTATAATACAAGCCAGGAGCCCATTAATGTGACTATAGTTTTTTAAATTCAAAATATAGTTGAATGTCAAGTTGAAGATGTTTAAAGAGAAATTGCCTCTACTTCGTACTGAGATTTACCGGCGCCACTGCATAACTATAATACGAGCCAGGAGCCCATTAATGTGACTATAGTTTTTTTAAATTCAAAATATAGTTGAATGTCAAGTGGAAGATGTTTAAAGAGAAATTACCTGTACTTCGTACTGAGATTTACCGGCGCCACTGCATAACTATGGGGGGGGGGGGGGGGGGGGGGGGGTATTCCCTATAATGGACTATACGGGGAGGCTCCGCCCGAAAGGGGATATATATTGTTCATTAAGTTCATTCCAAGGGTATAGAAAAGGGATGCAGTGTTTCTACTGTAGGTATGTGAAAAGGGTACCATTTTCATAATTTATATGGAAGGGAGTTGTACCATTTTCCATGGAAGGTATATGAAAGGGATACCTTTTCTGTCAAAAAATGGTATATAAAAGGGTAAGGGGTTGGACCTCTGGGCGGAGCCTCCCCGTATAAAACTTTTTTGAGTACCCCCCCCCCCCCCCCCCCCCCCCCCCCCCCCCCCCTGGGGACTGTACGAGCCAGGTTATTTTTTATTAATTTTATAGTATTATTTATTAGTATTATGGAACTTGGCGCTTTTGCCGCCATCTTGAAACAGATGATCGGGGGTGGACCCAGATCTCTCACGGCAAAGCGTTCCAACAAGAGTGGGGTCTGGTTCAAAATGCGCATAAAATAACAAAAAGTGCAGAACGTTCTAAATAATCAAGAAACGTATTCAACAAAGGGCCCAACTGACGCCAAATGAAGAGTTATTTATAGTTAAATGGCTCTGGAAAAGACTGGGAACTATGCCACAATCATTCGCTCAATAGACCATTTTACAGTTCTGTGAAATGTAACCAGGCATCTGTATGAAAGTGAGGCTTGAGTTGACCTTGAAATGATAGAGACGAGAAACTAGTTGATATACACCTAATTGCAATAACGTTGTCATATAAAAAAGAAAAATGAAAAAAGCCAAATAGGAATTAATTAGGTTAATCATCAAAGCTTGCAGCATTCTCGGAGAACTCACACGTTTATAGCTGTATATTAATCGTGTAATTAAGATAAATTGAAGACTTTCTTGTATTTTGAGGCCGTTTTCTTCGACATGAATGTAGTTTGTATGGCTAATTAATTCCTATTTGCTTTTTTCATTTTTTTCTTTTTTCTATGACAACGTTATTGTAATTAGGTGTAAGAACATAATGATTTACATATGAAAAACAAGAAGGTTCGTATCAAAGGCTTGGTAACTAAGCACACAACTGTACTGAAATGGGCTATTGTTTGAGTCAACAGTTTGCTATAAACAAATTAGCTAAAACTGATTTGTAACGCTAAGTAAAGCTTCCAAAGCTTTTATCATTGTCATGCTGGCTTCTTTGCAAGTGAAGTTTTCGATCAACATTTTATGATTATCAAAAAAATAAATGTGAATCGGATTCTTGCGTGCGAATTTCTCAACAAAATATGCAGCTTCTGATTGGTCAATGACGAATGCATAAATAGGTTATAGAGTGCAATACGGAATTGTGATAAACGGTACCGGACCAGGGCCGTAGCTAGAATTTTTTGAATGGGGGGGCAATGAAGCGAGTGCCGAAGGCGCGAGCCGCTAGGGGGGTCTGGGGGCATGCCCCCTCAGAAAATTTTGAAATCTAGAGGCTCGGAAATGCTATTTTGAGCATTTTCCATGAGATATTTTGTCAAAAAATCAATCTCGATTCAGTGTAAAATGACAGGTATTTTTAGTGCTTACAGCAATATTTCCGAGGTTTTGTTACCTTGATACATACCGTATATCGGCCTTAGTACACTAAACATTTTATTAGTCTATTTCGTGTGTAAAAGATGTCTCCAGTTGGATTTACGCTCCAAAATATATTTCTCAATCAATCGTAAATGTTCAAATTAGTATGGTACTGGGCAGTCAAAATATAACTACTAAGTTCTCGCCTCTTCGTTCCCCATCATCTTGATTAATATGCCGAGCAAAATCTGGGGAGATGGAGTACCAAGCCTTTGAAATGTTCAATCTTGTTTTTGAAAGACCCTCGGCATATATTTTTTATCAAGAAGGCGGCTGTTTGAACGCGAAAAAAACATACGCAGTTTTCGTTTTTCAGAAAGCATTACCCATTCTTGGGGGGGGCAACTGCCCCCCTTGCCCCCCCGCTAGCTACGGCCCTGCGGACAAGTAGAGACGTTTTTGCCGCTTAATGGCATTGAAATAAGCTTTCTAGTTAATGGTTAAATATTTTCTAAACTATAGTACTGTAATTCTTTCAAAAAGTTCACGCTTGGTTTGCCTGCGCGTTCAAATAAAACATGCGAGCACTTTGGTAACTAGTGAAGCGTTTCGTGGGCAGAGTAGCGTGATGGCCGCAGCAACATTTTGTTGAGAATATTATAAACAAAAAATCGTATGAACTGCTCGTGCAATTAGTGATTTATGGTCACTCGTGATGTTTTTAAAGTTCTCAAATTGCACTCGCCTAAAGGCTCGTGCAATTTTGAGAACTTTCAAAACATCACTCGTGCCCATAAATCACGAATTGCACTCGCGTTCATACGATTTCCTATACTTACCCACCACAATGAACTTGTATACGGCCTAAAATAACACCTTATGCCTTTTGTAGTTTATTCTTCCTGTAATTTGCGGTCGAAAGAGGATGGCACTTGTGAATCGTTTGTAGGAGTATCACAAAAAGATTCTCAATTGTTTGAGAAGCGTAACTATAAAAAATTATAATCCATCAAAAAAATTTTCTCGCGCGCGATTGGTCTAAACACGTCACGTGACGCAGCCAAAACTGGGGAATATCCGGGTGATATTCCCCAAGTGATATTCCCCAGTTTTTGAAAATTGGCGTTTCACGTTCGCAGGTTCAGTTTTCGTCTCAAATAAATTGCTAAATTAAATAAAACTGATTGTTTTTGAACAGACTAGAAATATTTTTGAACGCCAACAGAATTATTTTGATGTTTAACAGCTTGGCCGACCGAGATCTTCCACGGCAAAACAGAGCGGCCTTGTGAAAAAATATTTGAAGGATAATAACTACAATAGCCTCCATTTGGCTTCAAAAATATGCTCGGATATTTGTCCTTGGACATTATCTGTTCCTCGAAGCTAACAGTTTTTCCTCGAGCTTCGCTCTCGGAAAAACTGTTCGCTTCTCGGAACAGATAATGTCCGCAGACAAATATCCGAGCATATTTCCTCGCCAAATGGAGGCTATTTTATATAGTGTCACACCCGGTCGCAGCATCCCAAACTGCTCCAATATATCGTAAATAGGTCGTATTCTTGGCGTCTCTTCGTCTAGACATCGTGGCGTCTAGGCGATTCTCGTCTTCGCCTCTTAACTTATCGCTTGGTCAGTCAAGCCTCTGTTCACCTCTTTTTAACGGCCACCTCTCTCCAACGGCCAGGATTTTTCGTCCCGACCGTGCGCCGATACATACGTTTTTTTATTATTATTGAAAAGTCCCTTCAGCGACCACATAAAGTCTCTACAACTACGGTCAGATAATTCTGCCGCAGCGTGGCCGTTGTAAACGGAGTTTCGACTGTATTTGTTCTTTTTCTACAACAATTGATTTCCTTCATTTGCATAACTGCCCAACGACGGTTAAAATTATACAAATATTTATATTGTAACACCAAAGAGACGCTGTATTCCGTCACAGATTGCCACATCATGATTTAAATTTAATTTTCCCGGCATATATTTTTATTACTATTAAAGTTTTTAGTGTACCTTTTTATATTTTTCCATACATGTTATTTTCGGATCCATATTCGTTCTCGTGTTGACTTTTTATCTTTTTTATTTCCGAGTCCATTTTCTTACAATTCAGTTCACTTTTAGTCTGACACCAAACTGGTGAATAATTAAACCGTTGGTCGATTAATTTACACTTGACAAATTCAAAGGAGCCAATAACGACAGAGAATCTAGACCCTGTATTGGAAACAGATTTAAATGTGTTAGGCTCGAGTCCAGCATTTAACATAACTGGCGCCTTTTCGAGAAGTTGTTAAGTAAACATACCTGTTCAGAAATGAACACAACAGATTTAAATCGTTCATTCAGTGCCAGCGTGGAAACAAATTTGCGTAGATCTGTGTCCGACTCATGGTCAGTTATCTTTGACATGTGGCCCCCCGAAAGTCCCTTTTTCATCGTTGCAACGGTTCTTTACAGTTTTATTTTTCTCGGTGGATTCGTAGGAAACACCTTCATCATTTCTACAATTCTCCGCAGCAAAGAGATGCGAACTCCATGCAATTTACTGATTATGAATATTGCCATCGCCGACCTCGCAGTGGCTGTTATAGCAGCGCCTTTGCGAATTCTGGAAATCTACTACCACTGGCCTTTTGGGGATTTTATGTGCAGGTTTCTGGCTCCTCTGCAAGATGTCTTCGTGTGCGTTTCCGTCGTAACACACACAACGATAGCTTTGGAAAGATACCGAGCAATAGTCAAGCCAATGATGACAAAGATTTCAGTGTCCATCACCAGGGCTGTGATTTGTGTAACATGGTTCAGCTGTTATTTTGCCTCAGCGCTCCCCATCGCAGTGATTTCTCGAACTGAGCAACACGACGGGGAAATTTTTCTGCGCGATTAGTTTTCCGTCAACGACGTTTCGCCGAGTCTATGAAATCTACCTGGTTGTGGTATTCATCGCTTTGCCGATAAGCGTTCAAATTTGGGCTTACACTTGTATGAGCCGTGTAGTGAGCGCAGATATTTTTCACCACTTTCGAATTCGTAGCAGTGAACTCAAAAATGCCGCCAACACCAAGAGGTTGTCGCACGATGCAACTGGGCTGCGTCGACGTGAAACGAAAACTTCTTTCGATTTGGCGCGGAATAGACGGAGAAATAGTCTTGTTAAAATGGTTATTATACTTGTTGTTGTCTTTCAAATTTGTTATATTCCTCGAGGGATATTAATGATGATGAGAGAATTCGGGGATTTTTTCAGAGACCGCAGCTTTCATGTATATAGATATGGGCCGCTCTTATACTCTATTACATGAAGCATGTACTTAATCCGTTGATAATATTTTACCAGTAGCAGCGATTTCAGAAACACGTATGAGAAATTCATTTCAAGCTTTTACGCACCTGACAGTGTAAGCATATACATGTATGTTAATCAAGAAGACAAAAAAAGAATATGTAGGAGACGAATTGAAACTCCACTGATAACATAAAAGACATTCAGTTTCTTCGATACGATACTAAGCTGAAAAACACAATATATCATATAAAAAATCCCCAATGCAAAATGGCTCGACGTTTGTAGAACGTAGTACAACACTGTCAACATGTTACACTTGGAAACTCGTGAGTGGGATGAGGATAGCAAGCGATGGTGCGAACCGATGAAAATGGACCGCATCAAGCCGGATGCCTTAGAAATTTTAATTCCAAAAACTCTTGAGGCAGCTTAAAATTACAGTGGAATCCCGATTTCTTGAACCCTCGATTTCTCAACAACAACAAAACCGATACTGACTCGACCCAAAAGTCGTTTCCCTTGGAATTGTTTCACTGTACCCCTGATGTTTCGAACTCCCGCTTTCTCGAAACAATTTTCGTTTCCCTTGGAGGTTCGAGAAATTGTGATTCCACTGTACTTGGTGAAATTACTTTTAAATTAACGGTTTTAACTGTATATTTAATTTGGTTGGAGTTCATAAAACTCAGTACTTTTGCCAAGCTAAGCCGGGGAACTTACCGTATTTATATTATACTATATATATTATTTAATAGTACAAGTCTTTCGAACAAGAATTCGAACATCTGCTGATAACATTTAGAGAAATAGAAAATATCCGAATACTATGAATACTACAAAAGACTGCGTTTGAATTAACGAGAACTAAGTGTTCTAGCTTATAATTTTAATAGGTTTATTCTCTTAGTCAGTTTTACTTCCCTAACTCAAAGAAAGAAAGAAACAAGGCTATCAATTAATTACATGTGAGTGTGGAATTATTGATTGTCAAATATCCGTTGTTTCCATTCAACCTCGTTTTTATTTTTTATTTTTTATGCCACAAAAAACAAAGGTTACGCAACACAGTGTTGTGTACCACGCGGATGGGTTGTGGCACAAAATAATTCGACAGTTTTAATTTCTTATTGGAAATTAAATTCAGTGCAGTAACCAAATTTCCCGATTTCCAGCTAGATCTTTTTTTGTTTTCTTTTAATTTCTTCGCATTTCCGCGCAAGCCTGAAGTCAGTGAACTAGCCTAGGAGAGTTTAAATGAGTGAAGATCCCGAGAAATCGAACAAGTCAAGTAACCATGCAACAATGACCCCCCGCGAGATATTAAAATCTATTTCTTGGAAATGGTAGACCACCTCTAAGCTTTTCGACTCTTGATATTTAATAACCGGGTATGCAAAAATGATTACTACATCCAAACGGATTATAAATAAATATGTGACTGACTTTCTGCAAGATATATCTCTACAAATTTTTATGTCCTCTTCCAACAAATGTCGATAACAAAAACTCCTTCTAGAAGGCCAATTCGATATATTAACGGGGTTGAAACATGGTGAAAACAGGTTTGTTTTGATCATGAATCAACATAGCAACTACAAAAATAATCACACTTGTAAATTTAATGTCAACTGTGCTAATGAAGTGCGCCGGAAACACTTTCCGTCGAGACAAAAAGCCGAATTTTGGTGCGATGTTAAACAAAGAAGGGTCCTTGAAATTCTTTCCAGTTACAACGAGATCCCACAGCAACTGTACATGTAGAGCCAAATAATCATCCACAAATTTTACAACGCGCTTGCTCAGAAACTGTAAAACTTTCATTTATTAAGTTATATTCATGTAAGCAACGCAGAACTTGCTTCAAACCGAAATTTTAGCAGTGTAGTGACGTCCCGGCCGTCAAAACTGATTAAATTGATTTAACTCGTACACAAATCTCCTCACTCTTAAGAAGACAATTTATCAGTTACATGGCAAACTGGTCCACGATGAAAATTAAAGGAGCATTCTGATTGGTTCCCTGAGCGGTCCGAATTTTGCAATACGGACCGTTAAGATGGACCGGTCACAAACTCATTTCGCCGAATTCCTTTTATGAAACATTGAACGAAAGAAAACTTTTTTCTATTAAGTAGAAACATTTTTACTTATGTCTGGCGGACAATTCTGGTTAAACTTTTGGCAAAGTGGCCTGAAAAATGCAAGAATATGCTTAACTTTGGCGCGCGCGTTATAATTAGCCGAGAATGGTTGCATTATTATAAATTTATCAGCAAAGTTTTAAAAAAGACATTATAATAAAAACTTTATTGAACTAGCTTGTTCGGTCCGTATTGGGAATATTGGTCTCGTTCATTTTTTGCAAGTTTATGGATTAAAAAAAAGAACGAGACCAATATATATTTCTCCAATATGGACCTCACGCTAGTTCAATAACATGATCATCTATTTACATCAAATGCGTTTTGTTATTCAAAATTTGCCAACCATTAAACAAAAGAACTATTTGTTTCAACAGCCAATAGTTCTCTGGTTGGCACATTTAACGAGAAAATCGCTGTACCGTAGCGATCCTCGCATTCTGATTGGATGACGCGATATTGCGACTTGTTGGCGTGCGATAGATATAAACATAAACATTGCATTCAAAAATCGAAATGATATGCGACAAAATGAAAATTTATCATCTGACTCGTGAATTATCTGTTACATTTTCATCACTTCACAACTCGTGAGATATCGATGGTTTCTGGCCTGAAATTCAGCGGTCTCTGGGACCCAGGGTCTCTGTGTATGGTTTGAGGAAGAAGTTCGAGGAAGAAGCGTATCTTAGAGTTTCCTTGCTTCTATTCTATGAAATTAGCGTCAAGAAAGGAGTTAGAGGAAGAACTGCGAGAAAAACTTGAACAACTCGTCCCGCCCACTGATAACACAACCTAGACATGCGGAGCCCATCCGCGTGGCAGTAACATGCTCATGAAACTGCACCGACGAATTTCCTCTCACTTTTCAACATCAATTGCTTTACGAATTTCTGTCTTTTATTTTAGAAAAAGGGGTCGCACCAGCTTTATTTAACCGATTTTTCAACTACCCCCCCCCCCCCCCCCCCCCGGAAAATAGCGAGCCCCAAAGGCAAAGTAACGAGGGTCGTTACTTTCGGAACTTTACGGTAGATTATTATAACCCATATTTTCCGATACGAAGCTGCGACGGGAATTGTATAGTACATTGGTTATTTGTGTTCCTACATGGTCTATTATTGCCCCATGGCATTTTCTACCTTAGAAAACTATTATATTTAGGTTAACCTCGATTTAAAGACAATCATATTGCCTTTGTACCCACCAGTGACGTCACAAGGTCGTTAACTTGGCCCTAGTGCCATTACAGGCTTTGTGAAAGCATTTACTAAATTTGCCGAATTATAATATATATTGAGCATTTCGTTCAACGAACACTTAAATTTAAATTGATCCCACGAATACAACTCTATTCACAGTCTAAGACACCTGCTTTTATCAAATCCACGATTACGTGCAAACATTTTAGGGTTGCATTGAATCACACTGGAATCACTCTTTGAACCTCAAGTATGTCGTTTATTATTCGTTGACAATGGTCCTTTAAGTAAGCAACGTTTATCATTAATTTACTGCACTTAAAATGACAAAACAGATGAAATAAAAGAAGCGACGAATTAGCATTTTAGTTTAATCCTGCTAAACTGTATACAATGGATCTCACACAGATTGTTTTAGTATAAAAGTGCAAAATACATAAACCGTCGACCTAATTGATAGATATTTACTTTATAATAGTAGCCTGTGTTCTATTACGTCTTTTGCTTGTTCTCACAGTTTTCAAAAAATAGTTAATATCCTTCTCCTGAAGTTTTCGATTCATGTCAAGTTTAAGCTTCGGAGAAAACTGGTCGGCCACACGGGTTTTGGGTACAACAGCCTCAGTTATAACGATATATAAGAGATTTTTAAATTGAAATACATATACGGGTATTTTTGCTTTAAAGTATGGATTTAATAGATTTCTCAGTTGATACACATATGTATATGTCAAGTCCAAGGTTTAATATCCCTAACTTCGTTTGCCCTTGAACTAGAGCTGGGTGTTCTAATTTTAAGCCGATCTTGAGTAAATGTAATATTAACTTCATTAATTTCGACAGCAGAAACGAAACTCACTGCTAGTAGTCCAAAGAATGACAGGATTTATCATATGTTTGATATAATACGCGAAAAGCGAAATCACGTCAGCGTACCAGTAAGCCATATTTGTCTCCATGACACTGTTGCCTTCGAACTCCCTTATCAGCATCAACACACCACGAGGGATTGAACAAAGTTGAAATACCGCCACAAGAGAAACCAACACTTTCATCAAACGAATCTTTTTCTTGACTCGTTCATGAATGTCCCTCCTAACTGTGTTTCTTTTAGAGAGATCCAATTCTCGGCTGGCGACAATGAACATGTTGACATAACACCACGATTGAATGAATAAAGGAAACGCTATGAACACAGTCACAAGGTAAATTTCGTAAACACGACGGACAACCACGGAAGGAAACATCGGAACACAGTATACTTTTCCACCTGTTTCGCTCCAGAGTTCCAGCATGATAGCTTGAGGCAGGGCTGCAGTGATGTAGCCAAGCGAACCAGATGGCAGCCACAGCCACTTTCGCCATCTTCAAGCTCATTCTCTCCTTGAATGGCTGAACAATTGCACGGTACCTCTCCAGCGCGATTGCCGTGTGCGTCACAACCGATACGCTGACGAAAAGCTCCGGAATGGATACAAGGAAATTGCACATGAATTTACCAAAAGGCCAACCGATGTAATTCTCTATAATTCGCTGAGGAGCGCCGATCAGAGCCATACCCAGGTCCGCGATAGCGATGCTGAGGACGAGAACGTAGCATGGTGTTCTGAGCTGTTGGCGGGCGATAATCGCACACACAATTAGCAAGTTCCCTGGAAAACCAGTCGCTATCACGAAGGAGAAAAGAACTGTGGTGATTACCGCGGGTTGATATGTGTTATTCGTTGAGAATGATGCCGCAGGTGACGAGTAATTTATATTGTGTAAAGACGCGTTTTTATCCACTGCACCCTCCTCCATATTTCTGGGATTAAGAGCTTCTATAACATTGCAAACCTCTCATCCTTCTGGCCGTGACAGCTCTCCGGCAAATAGTATTTAAGGCAGAATGATTATTCAAACCGGACGGCGTCGTAAACGTAATCAACAAAAGATCGATCATGAAAAGAAAGCACTTGAATCAATTTTCAACACTGACGTATTTTGGGCAATTTTCGATTCTGATAAACGACTTCCGAAGTTTGGCGGAGAAACGTTGTTTTTCTAGCCGCCTTGTAAACTATCTTGAATAGTCAATATCTTCCGAAATGCTTTTTCCGAAGCTAAAGCAGCCAAATTAGTTCGCAGCAAATTAGTGACGAAACGCACGCAAAATTGGACTCCTCTTTGAACATTCAATCGATTCGCTCATACAGATTGGAAAATAAATCCATGAAGTAATTACGCAGTTGAAGCTTTGTTATTATAAGGTGAACAATTACTGTTGTACATGAAATTTGCCTAAAAGCTTTTTTTTTTTCGTGGGGCGGCTTAATGTTTGTAAGCAATGGAATTGTTTACTGCATAATCTCGGCAGTGAAGACTCAGATTTGGTCGCTTACATGAAAGTAACAGTCCATTAACTCCATTTGTTAGAAAAAACGTGCATGCATGATGGTAGCTATATAGTTCAAAGCTGTCAGTTTTACATGCACAAACTGCGGTAATAATCCACCATCGTCGTTATCTAGGAAACCCACGATTTTTATGTATCCATGCCAACAATTCTTTTCATCTGTGTCACTGACAGATCAGAATAATATCTTTCTCAGATTATCAAAACTTACTTATTTTATAATTTCATCTTTATAACGCACAGAATATTATGCGTTTATGCCTTAAAAACTACTCAAAAGGGTCATCCCCTCATGTGCTTTCATGCTAAATGGTTCAGTTATTTAAAAAAATAACATTTCATTTCGAGGCGATAATCAGTTTGTTGAACTCCGATGGCTCTGCACGCAAAACTAGAAAAACCTCGCTCTTAGAAAAAGCGCCCGATGGTCGCGGCTTTTATGCCGTTTCGGCCGTGAAAAAAAAAAGATTGAATTCACGTATTTCAAGTTTCAACCAAAAAACAATCTATAGATTGTTTTTGAAACTTGAAATAAGCAGATAAAAGTTGAAACGAAAAGCAATTTATTTAATTTAGTTCCGTCATACTTGTATATATACATAAACTATCAAGTAGTTTTATCAACAGTAGGCCGGACCAACCTTCTTCAGGTTATTACTAAATTAAAAAAATATATATAATAAAGCTAATACTGTATAAATGGAGAATGTCGCAATACAAAATTAAAGAGAATTAAGTGACGGGAAATGACGTAAATGATCACAAAAGTATGATTTGCTTCTCCAAGCATACCTGCCTCGGGTCGCGACTCGCGAGTCTCGCGGGTGAGCCTCGCGGGTTGTTTGTCCCGCGAAAAAGCAAAAGATGGCTACGCAGGATGCACAAATTTAAAAAAAAAACTTACCAAATGTTACTGTTATAGTTCTAGACATTGTTTAACAATTGGTTCATGCTTAGCCTGCGTATATCGAGTTATGATACACGCGGGAAGTTTGGAGAGCACGAGAGAAGCGTAAGCGTTGCTCGGCATCCGAGAGCAACTCTTAAGCCCTCTGTCGTGCTCTCCAAACTTCCCAAGTGCATCCATAACTCGATATACGCACAGCTAAAAGCATGAGCCAATTGTTTTATAACAGTGCAAATGGAAATTCATTTATTTTTCCATGCTTTCTTGGCCGAAAATGTTCTTTTATCGCGCTAGGCCGCTCTTGCGAGGAACCGACAAATTTCTAGCGAAGTGACACTAGTCAAGTTTGCTCGCGCCATCAGCGTGCTCAACAAGGTTAAGAAATACGCTTACGTATACTAAATTTGATTGCGCGGCTTAATTTTTGCTAGCTATGTTATAAAAAGAGGTTATTCAGCGGAAAGTTGTGTAATACGGCTGGGTATTTTTACGAGTCAGTTTTTATTTTTCGAGCCTTTAGGCGAGAAAAAATAAACACTGACGAGTAAAAATGCCCAGCCGTATTACACAACTTTCCGCTGAATAAATTGTTTATTATACGACATAATATCTTTCCTAAAATATAGGCTTTCAACAGTGTTTTCCGTAGCGCGCGGTCAGGGGGACTGAGACCCGTGTAATACGGTCTCATATCTGCTCTCGTCTTTGTGCGTATTCGCACTCTAAAATGCTATGTCGTATAATAATACTGTTTATTCCGCCATGTGTAGACAAACACACCCAAACTGACTTCAATCCTGTTTATATGAAGATTTCATGTTAAATGATTTCATGTTACCTTTACGATATAATTTTCTGGAGACTTTCTTTCCTGAAATTCAAGACAGCTAGTAAAGGAAATAGGTTGGTTTTGGGAAGAAATGTTTAAATATATTCTGCGTGCATGCAAAGTTTAGATTCTTCAGTAGTCATAATAAAGTAAGACACGTCTTGAAATAAAATAAAAATAATATATTGAAAAATTGTCATCCGTGTTTGAACCAACTTTTCTTTCTGACCGATAAAGTTTACTCAGTTCGTTTTTTTTTTTTTGCATGCAAAGCACGTCACGTCATTAATCCACAGCTACATTGAAAATGTTGTAATTTACCTGATCCGTCGGCAAAAGCAGGACCGACCCACACAAGATGACGTCAATTTGTTAATTGGTAGCCAAACACATGCAATGTTTGATTGGCAGCGGAGCGCTCATGAGTTGACCGTACACTGAGGATTACTCGATCCGTGATCCCCAAGATCACAATTAGCTATTTATAGCAATGAGTTTCCCGCCAATTGCCTTAAAGGAGCTACGTCACGATATTTTAAGTCATTTTTGCGAACTGCAAAATCACCTTTAAGTATAGGTAATCGCATGGGGCCGAGTAAAATTAAGGATTAATATCACGCATGTTTTCAGAAGTTGCAGAAATTGCCCGAGTCGCGCAGCGACAAGGGCAATTTCTGCAACTTCTGAAAACACAAGTGATATTAATCCTTAATTTTACTCGGCCCCATGCGATTACTTGTTTATGACATAGAGGGCAAAATTTCGGAAAAACATTCAAGGCGCGAAGCTAAATTCAGCCGACGGTACGAAAATATTCCTTCCTATTACAGAATCACAGCGAGATCGAGCAAACCCTTACGTTCAGAACAGGATAACGTTAACTGTTATGTAAAATCTAAAGAGAAAAATGTAAGTCGTGAAAATAAAAACAAATAACAAGCTAACACTCAAGCCAAGTAAACGGTAATTTAATTCACCTGTTTGCATGTTTTGAAGCTTTCCGCTGCGAGCTGCTTGACATGTCAATTTTTTTCAAGTTCGCCGTTCGCAATCCGTCTGAATCTTCTCCATCCTCAACCATCCTTGTTCCTGTTCGGTTTATTATTATCTATTTGGTGTTTTTCTACCTTTGTAAACTATTATTTTGAGGCTTTTTTGGATTTGAAGGTGATTTCGATTCCATGTGAGAAAACAAATCGTGCGATCTTTATTTTAAAGAAAATATTATACAGAATGATAAAGTTACTCGTCAGTGTAGCATGAACAATGACAAAGTAGTTCTCTAAATCAAAAAAGTAAATAAATAAATCAGAATAAAATAATATAATGTAATAATATTATACAACTTCGCTTGGATGCATACTATAGATTTGTAGCGAAATATAGTTTTTTTTTATCGAAATTAAACAGACAAACTGTGGCGTCTTTTCTTATAATTAACAAACATGACTACTTAAAATAGTTGTACCCATACAAACGGCGGAAAAGTTGTCTCAATGTCGATGTAAAGGTGTTTTGACATCTAAGGGACTGTGCAATAATGATCAGGAGGGGGGGTTGGAAAATGGGCTTCATGTAGGAAAATATTAGGTAATACCCCCCTACTAAAGGAGTGAATTTAGTTATTGCCCCCCTCTAATCAGTCATAAATTATGTACGACCCCCCCCCCCCCCCCCCCCCCCCACCCCCATCACAGTATACACACACCTTTATACAAGTACCCTGCATTTTCTCTACACGCACCTGCGGATTAAAATCTTATAACAGAAAGAAGAACTCCTACTACATGTTTAATTGTTGGACATCCACTTCTGGAACAAACATCACCTCCGTAGCAATGTACAACAGAGCCACAGCAGAAGGAAAAGAGCATGTGTGTTAATTTGTGTGGAAAATTTTTCGGTCCCCACCTTATAAATAGGCAAGGATTCGCCAATGTAATATGTACTTGAAATAAAATGTTAAGCCCCCCCCTCTCTTGAGTGACTTATTTTACCTTGAGTCCCCCCTATCCTATCCCCCCCCCTCCCCCTCCTGGTAATTATTGCACAATCCCTAATCAATTTTATACCTGTTAAGGACGGTGCCTCCTATTGTTACTGCGCATACGTTCTGCGCATAATTTCTCGCGTCATTAGCGCGCGCTCGAGCGCGCGCACATACAGAACATTGCAAAATCAGCTCGGCAGGGAAATATATGGTCGTTTTCTTCATATAACTTACAAAAACGCGTGGTGACCCCTACTTTTTATGTTATAAAATGGAAGCGGTAAGCCTATTAAACATATGATTAATTTTTTGTTGTGTGCAAAAGTTATTTAGACTGTATTTTGGGTATACCAGAGGAGAGCTGTCAGGGTTGATAATGGCAACGTTGCGATGATTTTTAATTAAAAAACACATAAACAGTAGTTGTTATATTACCATTTGATAAGTATTTTAAAGCTTTTTTATATTAATTGTTGCTTTCGTGTATGTCAAGGCAAATTCAAACGGAATCTGCGAAAAAATATGTTTTTCTTTTTTTCCGAGAAAATGCTATTTCAGCATTTTTTTCCAGATTGAAGCTTGATTATCTCTAAAAAATGCGTGGTTTACCCCCAATTTTCTTTTTGGATTCCAATAGCCCTTGCTAAGATCTGCTTTTCCCGCATAGTCATAAACCGCGCAAAAATACTTTGGTATTAGGAGGCACCGTCCTTAATTGTTTGAGGATGATATTAAAACGCAGAGTCTACAATATTGTGAAAAATGCCGAAAAAGTTCATATTAAAAAAGCTCTCCATTGAAAAGGTGCGAAAACGGCATGAATTTATCTTTAAATTGCGGATGACCAAAACACAAAAAAAATTAATTAATGCTCTACTTGCAATTTCCTTTCAAACAAACAGTGTGAGATTTTAAACTTGAAAGAGACTTGTTTCTGAACTTGTAGGAAATGAAGTCTGATTCGATCTGCAATACGTGAAACGGTTTACCAAAATCTTAAGTGATATGTTTAGTTTTTAGAGAGCAAGTTGTTTTTAAATAATATGCAAGCGATTAAAATACAGAACGCGTTTATAAACGTGCAGTGAAGGTGATCATGTTAATTTTTAGTTTGGTACACCTGGTGCGGTATCGAAGAACATACAAGTGAAATTAAGCAAACATTTTGCATTTGTTTGAATGCCGCTCTTTCGTCATTTCCTTGCGGATTCAAGTAAATCCATGATAAAGACGTTGAATTTTAATATGTTTGTGCTCTTATGAATGGGAACATTTGGGAGGAAATAGACTTACGTCAAAGCCAAACGTTTATCGTCACGGAAACGATAAAACATGCAGCATATTGAGTTCATAAAGACTGCCCCAAATGTTTCGCGGGGACAGATCGCTGTTTTGCGCTGGAAAGGAAGGCAGTCCACAAAACTGACCCTATCAGGTAGGTGTATTTTTAAAATTATTGTGACTTAAGGGTGAAAAATAGAAACAAGATCCAAAAGAGCAAAAACAAAACATTATATATATATTTTTTTAATTTTATAGTTATATATTGTTACGCCCCTAGTGTTAAGAAAAGCGCAGATGAACTGACTTGAGAATGATTTTTTCGATTTTTTTGGACTCACATCATCCAACGATCGTTTTGAACATTTTAGCTAGACACAAGAAACGTCGATATTTATTAAAAAATTTGCAAACAATTTCGCGTCGGTCTTTGTAAAAAAAAAAAAAAAGATAAAGAGCTTTGAAGTTTTGTGATGGCCGAACGGAACGCCTCGATGTCATATTTCTGAACCAACACTTCGCGCGTTTTCAAATTTCAGACGTGATTAAAAAATGTAAAAAGTGATATGGAAAGAATTCCAATGTGTAAACTAATGATATCCATAGCAAAACGGTGAGGGTAAAAGGCGGAATGATTTTGCGGAATGGCATGTGGCATGACTTGCGGAATGGCATAATTATGCGGAATAAATTACTTAAAGAAATACATTTACTGCAAATAACCGCTTTACGTAATGCTGCGGGCTCAAACATACGATCTTGTCACGTTTTCAAGATGTCGGATGTTCGGTGACAAGAAGCGTTACAAGCGTATAGGTTAAACTTAACCCATTTACAACGCCACTTTTGTGTTCGTCGTAGCCATATTTTTCGGTCAACACAAAGAAAAATTATCCTTCAAGTGATATTCTGTATTCTGGAGGTAAATTATTTTAGTTATCAGGTTGTATTTTTAGGAAGAAATCCATCACTTTTTTATTGCTGCAAAGTTTACACAGAAAATGGCGTTTATATATGAAACTGCGTGGTGGAATTTGCCGAAAATGTCGGCAAGTTGCTCTTCGAATGGGCATGAATCCACTAGATAGGAGGTGCCTCTATGCGCGACTTATCTTCTTGGCGAATTTAGTGCTCGAAGTTGGGTTATTTTTGTGAAGTGTCACGTGTGAGTACAGTCACACAGTCTATCATCAAATCCAATTTTAATTTATTGATATCTTCTGAGAGCTGCCGTTTTCCAAGAAATCATAGCACCCATATAACTGGCAAAATATAACCCATCGATCTGTTCATCTGGATCTGTCATGGATTTATGCTTATCACTCAAATAATTTTATAATTCGTGACTTTCATTTCTTGCACAGAATCGACACAGAACACTTCTTCCTCGTGAAAATACAACCTGATAACTAAAATAATTTACCTCCACAATACAGCATATCACTTAAAGGATAATTTTTCTTTGTTTTGACCGAAAAATATGGCCACCACGAACACAAAAGTGGCGAACCTATACGCTTCTTGTCACCAAACAGCCGCCATCTTGAACAATATCGTATGGTTTGAGCCCGCAGCATTACGTAAAGCGGTTATTTGTAGTTAATGTATTTCTTTAAGTCATTTATTCCGCATAATTATGCCATTCCGCAAGTCATGCCACATGCCATTCCGCAAACTCATTCCGTCTTTTACCCTCACCGATAGCAAAAGCTGTTGTACTCCTTTATATTTGTGGTCCATCATGTTGGTTTACCACAGCTGTGCAGGCCTGACATGACCGCGGTTTTGAATACTAAGTACGACGGTAATTTTTCCGAATATTATTTTCTAATAACTTTGCTATATGAAAGATAAAATATGGGCCGAACTTTCTTCTTTCAACATCTAAATATTTTTGCGGAATTATCGGTCCAAGCAAGCAAACAAATTAATCGCCGTGTTGATCAAAATTAACAATTTATTTATTGATGATGTATTTTTGTTTAGTTTCATTCAAGCGGCAGGTAGTTTACTCATTTTTTTACGGAATAACTTTCGTCTCGCTTAAAAATACGCCGTTTGGGTTTCGTTTGTTCGTTTGCATCGCGTAATATTTTTCTTAATTAATTAGCTTTAAACTCAACGTCTTCAATCTTCGAGTTAACATTTTCCAAACATCAATTCTTGCTGCAAATAATATTTCCTAGTGATGTCTGAAAACGACTGCTCTGTATGGTTCCGGGGAATTGACAAGCTGACTATAATAAACGAAATCGCGAATAGAAAAATCTTTTTTTTAAACTGATCCCACTTTATATATAGCTTCAGATTCACATTGGAGTTGTATTTTGATCTATATTACTCGATATTTTTAGTCCAATACAAGTACCACTTCTATATATATATTTCTCTTTTTTGCAGGATTTTGTGAAAACAAACTTAGTTCGTGAATTAATAATAAGCCGAAAGTGACATCTTGAAGGACCAAGCTATAATCGATCGTTTGAATAATAAATGGGTTTCTCGCCTTTAAACAATCTCAGCACCGATATTTTGTCTTTAAATCGAACCATGTCACCTCCACGAAACGACAGTGAGCAAGGCGAGGGACAAGACCAATTATTCGACCCGCTGTCCTACAAAATTATGGTTATTGCGTTCTTCTCCGTGATTTTTGCTTTCGGTTTCGTCGGAAATGTATCGGTGCTGGGGACAGTTTTGAAGTGGAAACGTCTGAGAAATCCTTGCGGTCTTCTGATTGCTAACATTGCTTTAGCGGATCTGGGTGTCGCTCTAATCGCTGCGCCTTTAAGAATCGCTGACCTTTATCTGCATGGCTGGCCGTTCGGGGACGTCCTTTGCCGCTTAATTCTTCCACTTCAAGATGTCATGGTTTGCGTGTCGGTCGTGACACATTCGACGATTGCCTTTGAGCGGTACAGAGCGACCGTTACCCCCTTCAAGGAGCGACTGTCCGTGACGAAGATAAAATTTGTCAACGTGGGGATATGGCTGTTTTGTTATGTCTTCAGCGGCCTTCCATTAGCCATCCCGCTAAAGGTTCAACCCTGGAAAGGAGTGCTGTACTGTTTTCCGGATTGGTCAGATCTTTATCGCAGAGTTTACGAAATCTATCTGGTATTGGTCTTCATCGTGGCTCAGCTTATAATCCAAAGCTACACTTACGTAACTATCATACGAACCCTCAAGAGAAAAAGCGATATCAGGATTGTAGAGGTGGCCGAGAAAAGCGAAACCTTGCCTTCAAGACCATCGATTTCGCAACCCGGGCTTACTAATGACTCGCGTGCTACGTGCACGGGAATTAGTGCGCGCGTGAAACGCAAACAGAAGCTCGTGAAAATGCTTCTTGTGCTGGTTGTAGCTTTCCAAATCTGTCACCTTCCGCGAGGAATTACAATGCTGTATCGTGAATTTGTTGACCCTTCTTCAATCAGTCCAACATTTAATTACATTGATCTTATAGCACTGGCGCTATATTACCTCAAACATGTTATAAACCCGTTCATTTTGTTTGCAATGAGCGCAGACTTTAGAAGTGGAATCGTCAGCATTTGTGCGATGTGTTGCAACAGAAGAGAAGGCTACCGTGAACCAGACTCTCAAAAGAGTGCCTTAAAGCGGGCAGAAGACTTTAATGAACAACTAGGGGAAGACGAAGAAGTAGAAGAAGAAGAAAACAAAGTTTAGGTTAATAAGGCGGGCATGTTAACCAGAGTAAAGTTAAGGATGTGATACTTATAATGATAAATAATGAATGATGTGCAGCTTTTTTGTGGAATTGATTGCAATATAAATTCTTTAAACTTGATATATCATAATGCAGTAGAAAACATTAGAAATAGAAATAATTAGAAAACATTCAAATACTTTTTACTGTAGATAGTTTTGCTGATTTGCACGAAGAGAAATTAGGGAATCGAATTTTCGACTGCTGTGAATTTTAATTGCTACAATGCACCGTATCGTGCGAATAAATCATTCATAGCTCGGTGTGAGTTTGCGTGAGTTGTGGGTAAATTCATCAATTTCGTACCAGTTTGTAGGAAACCGCCTCTAAGCGGGGGCGGGTATACAATTAGTGAATAATTGGTACTAAAATAGTACATTTTAATTTGCTTTGCATTCAATTTCTTTTTTAATGTTCAAAATTACATAGATTATGTTTCTTTGCAATTGCTTCAATTGCGAAACGGCGAGGATTATTTATTCACTTAAATGCTTTGTAAGAATTTTCTCTGAGCGTTGGAGTTTGCTCCGCGATGTTACGAATTTCACTAAGCTCAATATTTTCCGGTGATAAATTAGTCATGCCTTCAGTTCATGGTTCTTAACTTTATTATGGCAATTATAATGTTAATGTTTGTTGTGTCTAAGGCCATCCCCATAAAATGTTTTGTTTCCCATCGCCCGACCGACCCATTTTTTTTCAAAAGTAAAAAAACAAAATTATAATTATTTGCTTGCGACCTTTTCTCGGGTGTTACCAAGCTTAAAATGCGTTGTTTATATCTTAAAATCACTCTGACATCTAAATCAGCCCAGTAATGACGTCTTCGAACACCTTTTAGAGTGATATCGGCTCGTTTCAAAATGGTGGTCACGGGGAAGATAATTATAATCATGCAAGGCTCGCTTGGAATTATTCATATATTAATTAGTCAATATTTCGTTTCTCGGCTTTTCTTTTTTTTCTTTTTACCGACCGACCCACTTTCACGAGAGAGAGGACGATGGGAAACAAAACATTTTATGGGGATGGCCTAAACAATGCGGGCTTTAATAATAAGTTGGCTGTTTTTAAAACTAGTGACAATACAAAATACTTCCATTTGACTAGCTTATCTCAGGCCCCCTGATGCGTGTTCTTTTAATAAAAACCCGTATATATCATGTATTTTTTAAGCCTTTTAATCATAGCTTATGATTATTTCCTTCTGAAGAAAGCGTTTAATGCGTTTTGAAAATACGGAGCTATTTTCAAAACTACAAATTAATAATTCGCGCACGCCAAAAATGACGGTCCCCGAAATTAAACGAGCAAAAAAACGATTAACACAGCAATTTGAGCTTTTTAAAAATATCTTGCCTCCATTATATCTCAGTGCGCTGAAGTGTTTTGTTGCGGATCTTTTCCAATCAAATTAATCAGACAAGAAAAATTTGGAAGCGGATATGTTGAAGTCTACGGCTATTCTTGATGCTGAATATTTTGTCTCTACATTTCGGAAACCCCCTTGCTAGAGGTTTACAGCATCAACTCGCCTCCCTCAGGCCCTCTTGGGGGCGTGCCAAATAAAGCGCGAATGTGGTTCTCTAACAACTTCGCGCGTTCGTTTTTCGCACTCTCCGAGGCTAGCAGGGACCAGAATGCTTGTCCAGGCTGATTGTATAAAGAATTAACTTAAAAGGAAGTAGACGAAATGGAGAAACGAGTGTAAAATATAGTATAGATGTGGGTTAAATTTCGTTCGATTCTGCAGCGTAGGCTTGAATGCGGCACGCGGGCTATCTCAGAGTTAAACTGTAAGGATTAACTATGACAGCAACTTGAACTGTTAAATTCATTAGCAAGAACATAAAAAAAAGAACTCGAAAGGGGATAAAGCAAAGAATAAATCATAAAATAATACTTGTAAGGGCCGATTTAGACCGGACAACTTTGTCGCATGCGACTTTTGTAGCTCGCGCTGCCATCATCTAATACTGTGGCTACGGGTTTTAAAAGATGTTTTAAAATCCTTCGACATTTTTCGTGTCGTACACGATAAGCACATAAGCTCGATCGTTATAGGTTTTGATTTACACGAAACAATTCGTGTCGCAATAATGTATCGTGCATCAAAGTTGTAACAGTCAAATCTGCCCTAAAATAAATGCTAACATTGAAAACTATTTTGTTGCGAGTATAATAATTATTATTATCTACTGACAATGTGAACGAAATAAATTTGATGATATGTGATGATATATATTTGCCGCAAAGTGTGTATGATGACAATCTTCTGTTAATTTTCTCCGCGTGATAACACCGAACTTATCGTGCAAATAACTTATTCATGATAGCGGTTTGAGTTTGATTTGCGTGCGGTGTGGCGAAATTATCCAATTTATTACTAACCCGTTTGACCAAAACCGCCCCGAAGAGGAAGCCGGTTTGTGAAAGAAAAACTTAACAACATGGTGCTAAAAATAAACTACAAATTTGTTTTCTTTTGTTACGTTTTTCTTAGAATTGAAGAGTTTGAATGGATAATACAGGTGCCTTCCTTTGGTGGTAATCTCATTAACGTTACAAAAACTGTTTGCTTGCATGAGCAACATCAGAAAATTAACAGGCTATAGAGCAGGCAGAAAGAAACGTTCCGTCCAAATTATAGCTTTGTAGCATTTTTCGTAACCGAGTTATTATGAAAATAATTTTCAGAAAATTACAGTACTTAGTATGCAGCCGCCATGTTTGTGTCCTTCAGAGGGACACAAATATGGCCGCCATAAAATTGAACAAGAAGTAGAGTAGATTATACCATCAATATCATTAGCTTTCATTTCAAATATGTTTAGAAATCACTTCTAAATTATTATCACGTCTGAAAATTTAAAAATGACATAAAAATATCCGTATTTGTGACAGTTCAGAGACATGTTCATCCGGGACTTCACAAATTTCAAAATGCTTTATTTCCAAAACGAATCACTGGATCGATACCAAACTTTGCATGAGATTGATGATTTTCATAATTTATCTAGAAGATATAAAAATAATAGCTTTGCAGGATTAGCAGTTCAGATTTTAGAATTTTGACCTGACGTCAGATGAAAATAAAGAATTGGATTAATGAATAGGAACGGAAGGAAAAGGGTTAAGGCGGGGTTCTACCTGAATGCCACTTAACATGGGTTAAATGGAAATATCTCGTTCACGTTTCAAGCAATCCAAAAACTATTAGCTCATTACACGCATATATGTTATTATGGGATGTTTTGTAGGAAATAGTTTTTCTCAAAGGATTGCCAATTTAGGGAAATAAGAGATATTGAAGATTTAATGTAGTTTTAAAATTAGAATTTGAAGTTAAAAATTAGTAGATGGACACCAACAGACCGAGTTGATAACCACGCAAGAGCACCTGCGTGGGTATCAACTGTCTGTTGGTGTTCCAAAAATCATTTTCTTTCTTCTATCCTTTCTTTAAACTTCTTAAAATTTCATTGAAATTCAGGTAGAACCCCAATATGGCAGACGAAGAAGGAGACTTCAGCTCGGAAAGTTTTGATGTGGGAAGAGACCTGCCAAAGTTTTTAGGTTCACTTATAGACAAAACAGAATACATTTGTCAAAGTGGCGTTGACGAAGGAAGTGCAGAAGCGCATGCTGAAGTTATTGATCAAAGTATCAGGCTGCTTAGATCGATAAGGGATTGCCATGACGTGGAGACAAATGACAAAGAGAAATTGGATTCGCTTGCTTGAATTGACAACCCGGGGGGGGGGGGGGGGGGGGTGTTGGTGTGCTACCTGACCTGCGTCTTTAAACCCTTATCCGTTTTCAGACCAAAATATGCGATTTTCCTTTCCCAATTTCAGACCTAACCAGTTCCCCCCTTTTCCTAGCAAAAAATTACAAAAATCTATTCCCTATTTCAGATAAGCTGGCAAAACATACTCAATTTGAGACCAAAATGTTCAAAATCTATACCCATTTCACACCAAAACGGCTCAAAAACCATACCCTTTAGGACGGCACATCCCCCCCCCCCCCCCCCGATTGACAAGGGCTCGATTTCCGCCGCTCTCTCATGAGCGTGTAGCCTGCGTGCAGACGACTCCTATTTCCTTGCTTCACGCGAAGAAAGGAAATGGGAGTCGTCTGCACGCAGGCTAATGAGCGTGGGGTCATTTTCCCGAACAGCGGCTGGTAATCGAGCCTAGTACACACAAGGACACTTGAAGAGTCTCTTATACTTGTACTTTTGGTAAAGTGGTTTTGACCCTGGTGAATAAAAATAAATCTACGATGTTTTATTTGTCAAGAGCATGTTCTCTAATAGCTGTTGTACAAAATATTCAAAAAGGTAAATCTGAGAAAAAATAAAATTTTAAATCACTTTAGCATGTACGTTCATTTATATATAGGAAGGTCATAGCAGGAACGCGGTCAAATACAAATATTTTGTTTACGCGAAGTATGACAAAAATTCACTTGCGTTTTATTGATCCAGCCGATGAACGGAAATAATAATATTGATTTCCATGTGCTATAATACCTTCCACAGTATTCACAAAAATGCCAATTTAGTTTTGCTGAGAGGCAGAAAGAGTAATGATGGCGGGAAACTTTGGCAAAGCGCTTTTTTGACGGTATTGCGATATACCACCAGCTTACCGTAACTGATATTATAGTGTGGCCATGTCAAATGATGAAAGGTGAAATGTGGGGGGTGTTGTTGTTGAAAAGAATGCGATTAACAATTTAGCAAGACGCACTGATCTGAAGTAAATCTCACACAGCATTGCAGATAATCTCATTCAGTATCGCAGAAAACAACACAGGGAGCCCAGGCTCACGATATGACTCAGTAACCGGTGGAAAAATATAAGGATTTGGTACTGAAATGGACAGCGAATGAAAAATGATCAGTAGAAATATTCTTTAATAAAGTTTACATACCGTGTCAAATGCTGTCCATGTGTTGTTTATTGACTTTCCTAGAACCTTCAGACGCCGGTTTTAATATATTATAGTTCGTGGCCTTACCACCAGACCGTCTCCTATTATATTTCCTTGAAGCAAGGAAAAGCAAGGAAATAGGAGACGTATGCACGCAGGCTAGTCATAGAAAGTGTTTCTGAAAAATAGCGACTCTGGGATAGCGTAGGGCCTTTTGGTGTCTAGTCTAGAATAGTGTTACAAATTGCAACTGAACATGGTCTGGTAAAGAGTATTAGGCTTTCAGAGTCCCAGCGGCACACCCCCACCCAAAAACTTTACAGTGTACCCCCGGGCGCTGCCTCTGATTTTCCACACAAATCTTTCTCTAACTAAGAACTGAGCAGCAGTCAATCGTGCTTATCTTTTGCAGTTTAAAATTTCTGACCACAACATCACGTTATTTGCCGAAGAATTTGTAAGCAAAATGAAATAGAAAACGAAAAGGAAAAGTATATCCGGCAATTAGCGCCCTTCTCACTTTTCAAAATGTCAATCTACAGGGCCAAAAAAAAATGCCCAAATTTAATACATAAGATTTTTAAAAAATCCTAATCACTCTGCCATCTTTTTATAAAGAAGTGACTTTGTAATAAAGGTTGGGGAAACTTTATGTCGGAGAGAAAAAGCACAGTTTTTTTTAGCCGGGATTTTTTTGTCTAAGGTCGTGTTCTAAACACTTTTCCAACCGTTTTCGGTTGAAACGGTTGCAACTGTTTCAAAAATTTGATGCCGGTTGAAAAAGTTGATCAACCAAACCGACCTAAAACGGTTTTTTCCCAATAGAACACGAAAACACACAACCAACCCAACCAACCGTAAATGAACAGTTACTGCCACGTTTCAGATGCAGGTGTCCATTCACAATGTTTCAAGAGTGTTTTGTCAGTGTTCCAGTAACCAACAGTTCAAAGGAACCCCATCTGCGAGAGGTCAAAAACCTTTTAAATGTTCGCGGCATTGAAAATCAATGGCAGAAAATTTGGAGGCAACTCGAGCGACGAAAGTCCCTGCTTGTAGCGAAAAGAATGATGGGGTTCATGACGTGCTTCAGGTAAAATAAAATCAGTGTGACCAGATCGGCGTACATAAAGATAGTCATGTCCAACTGGTCGTGGGCAAATTCCCACACCATCATCATCACCCCGCGAGGAATATAACACACTTGAAACGCAAGCACCAAGATTCCAAGGGTCTTAATGAGACGCCTGCGTTTTCTGTACTGTATCGCGCGAGATAGCTTTCTGTTCATTGGCAGTGCACACATCGGCGTTAATCTTGTTCGCAGCGTTTTTAAAATCTTGAAGTAAGCCATAGTTTGTATGAAGAGAGGGACGGCAATGAACACAACGAGTAGATACACTTCATAAATGGGACGATACAACACAAACGGCCACAGCGGCATGCAAGTATCCATACCATTATATTGTTGTACCTTCAATATGGGCGCGATCGGCAATGAAGAGGTGACGTAGCACGCGGGCCATATCGCGAATATTATCAGTTTGGTATTTCGCAGTGATAATCGTCTCTTTAAAGGCCGCACAATGGCTCTAAATCTCTCCAGCGCGATCGTCGTGTGCGTGACAACCGATACAGTAACAAACATTTCCTGCATTGGCAAGAGAACACTGCATAAGAAGTTACCAAAAGGCCAGCCCACGAACACTTCGATGATCCGCAATGGCGCCGCAAGGGAGGCTACAGCCAAGTCACCCACAGCTAAATTCACGATCAAAAGATTGCAAGGCGTTCGCATCTCTGGCCAACGATACACGGTGAAAACGATGATGGAGTTCAGCAGGACTCCAAAAATATCACTGCTGAAAATAGTATAGTTAACGTGGTTTTGTAAGCTTGCTCGTAGGACTGAAGGTCTCCACCAACAGGTTGGGTTGGCCATGATTCAGTTGCGAACGTTGGGTTGACTGCCGGCGAGGTCGAGAGATTTGGCGACGAAGTTGTTCCCGTCCACGCCATAGTTTTGTTATGCCGGCTGAATTTATTCTCAATCCTGCTAAATCTGCAAGTGAATGATGAGCACCAAGGACAATTAAGCCGTTTTGTAAGGTAGCAAATTTCACCACAAAGCAAACTTGATCTGTTGTTGTTGGAACGTGCCGGTTGCCTCAGTGGTGGTATAATGACTCACAGGAGCAACCCATTCAATAGCCGGCCGTCTTATCAATATGAGTTTCTGTTGCATGTTGACTTGACCCTTTGGGGCGGCACATACCTATATAGCTTATATAAGGGAGTACCCCCCCCCCGGGGGGGGGGTACTCCCTTATATAAGCTATATAGGTATGTGCCGCCCCAAAGGGTATAGTTTTTGAGCCGTTTTGGTCTGAAATAGGGTATAGATTTTGACCATTTTGGTCTGAAATAGGGTATGTTTTGCGCACTCTGGTCTGGAATTTGGTTTGGCTTTTAGACGAAACTGTTTTTTTCCATTACAGTGCGACTACTATAACCGGGGCCACTTAGACAAAGAAAACAAAACCATCTTACAGAATGGAAACGAAGAATTTCAACTTCAGTTGTTTGAGCTAATAAGCCTTCAGTTCAATACAACCTTTCAACGTGGAATTAAGTTGAATTTCTCTATTCCGCTCTACAATATGTGATTAGTTTTTATTGCCTAGGTGGCCCCGGTTACAGTAGTCGCACTGTAACATCGGGGAATTTGAAGCCCTTTTCAAATGTTTGCGCAAATGGAACCCATTCCTGGGTAGCTGAAGTCATGTATTAGACACGTGTACTAATTTTATAGGTCTGAAATAGGGTATCGATGTTTGGGTCAGGTCTGAAATAGGGTAAGGGTTTCAAGAAGCGGGCCGCACACCCCCACCAAAAAATTTGGGAGTACCCCCCCCCCCCCCCCCCCCGGGTTTTTTTCATAAATACAAATATGATACGATATTATGATACCTTATTGAATTATCCGCGCGAATATTCCGGTCCGCGGGCCAAACTCTTTGCAGGAGATAATGTCTTTTCCCGTTAGCTAAAGGAAGCGGTTGCCACGCGCTATATATTTACCGATTCATGGCTTATCCGGCTAAAATTACCAATTACCGATATCTTCATCAATCATTTTTTTTAATTTTAAAATCTCAGCTAAATAACATCAATAAATAACCAACAAAAGGTATTTCTAATCAAGCTTGATCACTCTGTCGACGTAATGGAAATCAAATTTAAATATTTTGACCCATGATCCGTATCGATTAAACTTCTAGAGCTTTCTAGCATTTCTTTAGTAGCTTTTAGTGACTTCGTTTATCGTTGCAAGCCGATCATACCATTATTTACTGAAGGTTTATTTCGATTTTTAAAAGAACAGTTCGCATTACACTGAAATAGCGCGAAATAATACCATTGAAAAAACAACATTACCGCAAATGTCATTTCGCAGCTTTGATGCAGTAAATCAACAACAGGAGGATGTTTTGAAATGCTACCCACCGTATTCGTTTACATTCAATGAAGTGCTGATAAATCCTGCTTGAAAACGCGTTTATTAATCGATTAAACTTCTAGAGCTTTCTAGCATTTCTTTAGTAGCTTTTAGTGACTTCGTTTATCGTTGCAAGCCGATCATACCATTATTTACTGAAGGTTTATTTCGATTTTTAAAAGAACAGTTCGCATTACACTGAAATAGCGCGAAATAAAACCATTGAAAAAACAACATTACCGCAAATGTCATTTCGCAGCTTTGATGCAGTAAATCAACAACAGGAGGATGTTTTGAAATGCTACCCACCGTATTCGTTTACATTCAATGAAGTGCTGATAAATCCTGCTTGAAAACGCGTTTATTAATTTCATTTCGTGGAAAATTCAACCCCAGTCTACACCAGAGATATATTAGTTTTACATTGTGAAGTTCTATCAGTGGAAATCTCACTTCCAGGCGTGTATATATTAACTTATATTTCATTTGTAAAGCTTAATTGAATTTTTCAAATTCAGACACGTTTGACAATGTAATGTGCGGTGACTTGCAAGACCTTTTAGGCCGCGGGCAATATACGTACTTCTAAGGCACAAAAACACATTTCAGCCCGAGGACTGTTATACATAGACCAACTTAAGGTTAGTTAAACGTGAAGTTATTAAATTAATTAAGATTGTCAACTCTGCTATTGACGATCTTTTAGAACTACGCGAAGGTCATTTTTCTCGAAACGCCCAACGCATCAACGAAATACGCCCGATAAACGAAGTGCATTCTCAGACGAAAATATCTGCATTCCCGACAACACCATTTATCAAGGGAGAGGTGTCACCTTAGCCGACATCGACAATGTCTAACTAATTAAAAACAATCCTGAGCGATAGGTTACACCATAGTTAATAGAGGGAAATGGTTATGAAGCCCGGAAAAGTTCTTTTTTATATGTTTTTGTTCGCTGTTTTGGCCTTGACCGTACACAAAACCTGACAAAATACAATAGGTAGTCACGTGTGTTCAAACAACTAACCAATAGAAACGTTTCGATTACGTAATTCAACCATCACAAAACAAAAGATGTGCACGGTCATGGACCTTCCAACATAAATCTTGGCCTCTCTGTTTGCTCCTTTGAAGTTTGCCGGGCTTCATAACCATTTCCTCTATTAACTATGGTTACACTAACTTTTCCTCCATTCTCAAGACACTGAGCCTGCATTCAGTTATTCAAAGTAAAGCAACAATGTTGTTATTTGAAACGGGCGAAGACTAAGTTCCACATCACCACATGAACACGGGACTGCTCCATCATCATCCGGGATCTCCAGAAGATTGCACCTGCAGAGGAAAGAGTTTCTTTCAGTGCAACCTCGCTCCCGAAGCCTTCGCTCTTAACTGGTCAGCGACAGGGTGCGAACCACTATATGATTGTTACACCACGTACTTACATCTCGGATCCCTTTCGCTGACCAATATGAGCGAATATTCGGTTGAGAACGAGTAGGGGACGAGAAGAGGACGAGAAGAGGACGAGAAGAGGACTGACATTTCAGGTTATTCACTGCCTTGAATTTTTAATAAGATGTTAAAGCGTGATTTTTGAACACTATGAAGGATAGCAGTTAAAAGCTACAATTGTAGTTATTTTTAAGCCGAAAATAAAGAATTTTGGCGCGAAAATATTTAACAATTATCCTGCTCAATCTTTCGGAATATCGCCTGATACTTAGCCGACGAGGCCGTAGGCGCAGCCGATTTGGCTAAAATCAGGCGATATTCCGAAAGATTGAGCAGGATAATTGTTTTATTATTCAACAAATTGATAACACAACTAAAAAAAAATACTCTTCCTCTATCATTTCAAGAATGTCAAGAACTGACTTGAATATTTTACCGCGCGCCATTTGTTACATATACTTAACAATTATCCTGCTCAATATCTTGCGGAATATCGCCTGGTACTTAGCCGACGAGGCCGTAGGCCGCCATAGGCCGAGTTGGATAAAATCAGGCGATATTCCGCAAGATATTGAGCAGGATAATTATTGTTTTATTATTCAACAAATTGATAACACAACTAAAACAAATACTATTCCACTTTTATTTCAAGAACTGACTTGAACATTTTATCGCGCGCATACGAAATTACATATATCGCAGGATATCTGTTGAGTACGGCCGACAGATATTGAGAGCATCATGACCATATTTGGACAGTGCTACAATATTTTATAACATCGCCGGGATATTCCCCAGTTTTAACTGCATCACGTGACGTGTTTAGACCAATCGCGCACGTTAAAAATATTTGATGTATTATAACAGCGAAGAGTCAACAATGAGAGAACCAATCCACCGTAGGAAAAAAGATGGCGGCTGTACATTTTACCACAATACCTTGCGAACCTAACACAGCCAATAGGCACATAGAAAGCCATATTTTTTGAGAAATTCGTCCCTGTACTAACAGCATTGTGTATGCTAGGTTTGAAGTTTTAATAAATTTTTTGTGCGTTTTTATGAGCGTTTTTAGAGTTTTCGTGCGCTAAGAATTGTGGGTAAATGTACCAGTCGCCATCTTTTTTCTTACGGTGGATTAGATTCGCGTATTTGCAATATAATAGGCTATGACGGAGTGTCTTTTAATGTGAATTCTAAATGAAACGACCGCGCAAGATAAAGCAAAAGCTCTTTTTGTGATTCATTGTGGAAAATAATATTAACGTCGCAAAGAAGGAAACGAAAAAAAAATGCAGTGAAGATTTTTAATGCGAGTGATGAAAACGAAGGCGGTCTTTACTGGACACAAATGAATGCAGTAATACGGATTAAAACTACTATGTTTACACCCACTACCTGTAAAATACCACCCAAAAACTAGCACATGTGTTTTAAAATAATTAATAATGAATAAAAATTGTCATCGATCTTTCTTGCACAAAATTCTCACGTTTGTGTCACTAAATTATCGACACATTTTTCAAATCGCAAAAATGCGAACAGTAATTTGTGTCGTGAAAATTTCCTCCAGCAAGGAAGTTTGGATACAATAAACACTTGTAAATGCTAAATTATCGTTTGATAAGCATTTTAAACGATATTTGCGAGATTTGGACAATTCGCCAGCGTTGTATCGCGCAATATATTCCATAACAATAAAATATGTATGTCGCGTCCAAAATTAATCATCAAAATTCACAAATCCGCAAAAGTTCATGTTTCAAGTGCTTGGAATTATAACACTCTGTAGCTAAACTAAATTATCGTGATACCGTGTGACAGTACATTTTTGCGGGAGTTTAATTTTGCGGATTGGCGAATTTTAGTGTTTTGCGGGTACTAACTTTTACAATTTGGCGAGAGTTATTTTTGCGATTATCACTTCAATTTTTTTTTTCACATCTGTACGATGACAGATCGTTTTAGATACCAACACAATTTTGCTATAATAATTTCATATATGAAGTAATTTTTTTGTTGTTGTAGGAAATGATTTTTTGCGGAAACTTTTTTTTTTTGGCGGATCGTGAAAAAAAAACGCAAAAATTAGAACCGGCAAAACTCAAAAAGGTAGCTTTATATATTGGGGCAACAATAATACTAATTTCCTTTTTTGTGCAAATAAACAAGAAGCTGATTAACTAACTGATTGTTTCGCTGAATAAAAATTAAATCCTTGGTTATTTTCAGTTAAAGCGCGCAAGATTCAAATGTAAAAGACAAATGAAAAGGCAATTTTAAAAGTCTCGGATCAAATTGATCAGTGAAACAAAACGAGACCGTTACAATGGGAGTACATGTAATCATTAAGGAATTTAATCACTTTTCATTCAAATAAATAGTCATTAACGTTGTTTTTCGTTATACCATGCCTTTCAGTCCTGTCATTCGTTCCGAAAACTCTTCGGCCTTTTACGTTTTAGATACATGTAAGATTGCGGAATGTTTCCCTTGCTACAACATTATGTGTGGGTCCAGATCGGTAAATGAGACAGATAAACAACTGACACAAATTTTTAACTGGCACCTGTCGCTTATAACCCCTTGGTCCAAACCTTCTCTGTTCATCTACGGATTATCGTCGGTGCATCGTGAAAAGTCGAAGAAATTGAATAAGCATTTCCAATTAATATACATGTACCGTGAGCGCGGACACCCTCGGGAAGCAGAAAAAATGGCCGCAACTGGAGCTGGTCGCTTACGGGAATGTATAAATACAGAGTTTGTATGAACTAGAGTTCAAACGGTTTTTTTTTATCAAGGCGGCCGTACGTAGAGCTGTCTGCTTACGAGAGCTTTGACTGTACAGAGTTTGTATGAGCTAGAGTTCAAACGGGGTTTTATCATGCAAGGCGGCCGTAAGTAGCGCTGTCCGCTTACGAGAGTCGGTCCGCTCAGAGAGCTTTGACTGTACAGAGTTAGTATGAGCTAGAGTTCAAACGGGGTTTTGTCATGCAAGGCGGCCGTAAGTAGCGCTGTCCGCTTATGAGAGTGTCCGCTCAGAGAGCTTCGACTGTTACAGTAGTTATCACACCATAATCGAACTAAGCTGTGCTAAACTGTCGCTTCTTGCAGTGAATCTTGTGTAGTGATCTGCTGTAGACTGATAAGACTTTGCTCCGTCTTTCCGCCGCATTCAGTCACACTGGCCACAAACGCCTTTCGAAAATCGGCGCTCATCGCGAATAAAATCACTGGGTTGACGATATGTTTGCAGTAGTACAGCACCAAAGAAATTAAATCCGCATATGCGAAAGTTTGACTGTTGATAACATCGACTGGTTGGAACTCCAGGACTATCATCAACGTACCACGAGGTATATAACACACTTGGAATACCACTAAACTCGTTATCAGCATGCGAATGAGCCGTTTCTTTTTGTTTTTTCGACTTTCTCCCTCCTTGTTGCTTCTTGACACGATACGCACCGACTGGCCAAATTCCCTTTTTCTATTCAAAACGCTGACGATTTTAAGGTAGCACCATGTTTGCACGACCAACGGGACTAGTATAAACACAAGTACAAGATACATAATGTAACAACGACGAAATAACAAGGAAGGCCATTGGATAAAACAGTACTTCCAACCCATAATGTCGATTAATTCTAATAAAAACGATTGAGGAATACCACTCGAGCAGTAACACCCAAGCCATAAAATAATAATGATAATTTTGGTTTTCCGCAGAGATATCTTCGGCCTGAATGGCATAACAATAGCCCGGTATCTTTCTAGGCCTATAGTGGTATGAGTCAAAACTGACACACAGACGAACACATCTTGGATAGGCCACAGAAAGTGGCACATGAAATCACCAAACGGCCACGACGCGAAGATTTCGAGAATGCGCAACGGCGCTGCTATCAAACCGACTCCGATGTCTGCAAGAGCAATGTTCATGAGAAAGAAATTACACGGAGTTTTCATCCTTTTGCGGCGAAGGATCGTGAAAATGACGAGGCTGTTCCCGGCCAAGCTTGCGACAAGAATCGCGGCAAACAGAATCGTGGTAACCATAACGTAGACCTCGTTCCCAAATGGGTGTTCGTTTCTCGGGGGCTCCGAGAATCCAGTCTGGTTCGACACATTGCAAGATGTAGAGTTTAGAAACGATGCCATCGTGCGCTGGCACATCCCAGTAAGATTTGTTCCCTTCACAGTGTCATTCATGGCGTCGCTTAGTTGTTAAAGATAATGCGAGAAACTCCCAAGCAACACTGATATACTTGCAGTATGCACAACACAACAGAATAGCTCATAAAAACATGTCCATCAACGAGTAATTGTGGAAATAAAACGCAAATTGTGCTATGTAGGCGTAGTAAAGAAGCTTGCACTGAAAGGCGTTACATCGGATATAAAAGGAATGCGTTATTAACCGGCTTGAAGAAGTTCTCCTTCAGAAAACCAATTTCAACTTGCGTTTCTGACACGCGTCTAGCGAAAAGCGTAATTAAAGGCATTGTTTGAAGCCGTGGGGAGCACAGGTGTTAACGAGCCTCCTGGCTGACGGACAAATACGCTATTCATTTGCTAGCTCCTTGTCTTTCACACGGCCCAAGGTTACGGCAAAATAAATAAAAAACCCAGCACGGTGCCAGCAATTAAAGGAAAACAAAACTCTGACGAACGCTTCGCAATTTTGCAATGACATGCGAAATAAATGTAAGAAAAACTGAATTTAAAAGGGAGAAAATCGAATATACAATGGTTCAATTCAATGGTTGAATTTTGTGGTTGGATTTCACACGAATCATACGTTTTACGTGGACGAAAATATATTGATAGCGGTATCAGAAACAGTTTAATAACACGTATTTTGGCAGGTGTATTTTTGGTAGAGGTAAAATTCAGGTAATTCTATTTATAAATTTATTTTTAACAAGACATGGAAAATTAACAGTATTAAAAATAACAGGATATCTTTAATCCGAAAACATATCTTTCTTTGACTTCCTTTCCATGGCTTTATATGAGTCGCTACCCAAAATATCTGAATTAATAATTGTTTGAATCTTCGAGGATACAATGTGAAGTCCGATCGCTAATAAACGTGAACATTTTGTAGCTGACGAGGATAGTATTATACGATAAGACATGTTTTTAAATTCGATTCAATTTGTGCTCATCCCAGTCAGTTCTCAACAGAATCAATCAATAGATCATTTAATATTTACAATCTTTTGTGTTTAACGTCCTTTATAAATGAAATCAGTATTACCCATGGCCAAAACGAGTTACAGTTTTGAATCGCAAAAATGTTCCCGATAAAAGTACTCTAAATCAACTACTTGCCTCTAGTCGTAATTAGAAATAACTATTCCTTTCAAGTATTTGAACGTAAACAATACTAAAATTAACAATAACAATCAACACATTTTCTCGTCCGCTTAAAACAACGCTTAATTTATTATGTTTAACTATATGTACGTATGCTCTACGTTAATAAGTAAATATCTTAAAACTGTTTTTATTGTAAACATCCATGTATATAGCTACAAATTTTAAAATAAATCCTTTCTATTTTTTAATGATTTTAAAGCGTGGCGAATTCCGAAGTAGCGTACATACGGAACTTAAATTGAAAAGCAATCTGAATGGCGATTAATTTGAATTCAAACACGCAACTTTTCATGTGCCAAAAGTACGCGGAAAACAAAAAGTCATTTGTTCGACGAGAATTTACATCAACTACGGTGCATTTTTAAGAAGTAATTTTGTCGCCAGGTTTGTACAGGAAACTCGCTTTTGATGAGCAACTAGCCTGCGTAGCTGGCGGTATTGTTCGACTCTCGCGGCTGGCGCAGCTTTCACGGCTTCGTCACTTCCGAATTTTTACTTCGCGCGCCAACAAGACCGCCAGCTACGCAGGCTAATGAGCAATCGAACATATGTTGTAAACTCGAGAGGATATAATAAAATGACGGATTAAATATTAGCCTTGTAATGAGAAAGTAAAAAGCAGCGAAAACTTAAATAGATCGCGCGTTTTAACCATATTTGCATGCCCCTTCATGGTAACTTATCTTACAACGTATCACCTAGCCCGTTAAAGGCGTTCGGATAGTGGGCCCGCTCTTCGCGCGTCTTTTCGCGTCGCTCCCCCACTATCCGAACGCCTGGAACAGGCTACCTATCACTTATTTTAAGGTCAACAACAACCTTTTATATTGCACTATGACAATTAGTGTGTGATATAGGCTAGTGGGAGACAGCCAAACCGGGGAGATGTGTCAATGTGGCTATCACTTTTAATGCTTGCACTTAGCACTTACTTCATGACCCTCTTTACCGGGAGACTAGTCGAGAGCCTGGTGCGAGCGTGACCTCCGTAAGCTTCGTAAAGACGAACGACGGCTGCTGAAGTTATGGACTCCGCCTGAAGAGACGAACAAATATCGGTTTTTCTCTCTTTATTTTTAAAAAAGAAAAGAAAGCTAAGACTGTTTTTGAGTTGACTCAAGTCAATTGACACTGATTAGGGCGACCTTTTTTTATTCTTGTTATCCCAACCATACCGCCCCCACATTTCTGTACGGTTGTTATTGCAAATGAGGCAATGTTTTCACTGCCAAAGCTAGGGCAGTTAAACATCAGACGGATGAATATTAAGCCGTCAATCACCGAGTGAGGGTACAGTCTAACTTGTTTTGGAATTTCGTCAAAAATACGCGTCGTAGTTTCAACTCTCTTCCCGATGTTTGGAAATCAGATGAAACACTGTATCTCCTGTTTAATATTACTTTTCGGTGTTTGGAAATCGGGCGAAACACTCACTATCGCGTTTGATATATTATATCAATTCGAATAAACTGTATTTAGGGCCTATTTACATGGAGAAAAGTTGTCCCTGGTAGGAGGGTTACCCTCCTCCCCGAGCCATCTTTTACCGAGCGTTTATATGAAAAAAGTTGTCCCTGTTGACCGAGCCAAAACGTGGCCCTCTCGGGCTCGCGCATGTTCTATATGTCCCGCTGACTTGTCCCTGTTAGGCGAAACAACAATAGCCAAAGTGTTTATGTGGAAAAAAGTTGGCCCGCCCCCCAGGGTTACCCTACCTTCAAAGCGAGTGACCCTCCACCTAGGGTTACACTGCCCCCCGAGCCAACTTTGCGATTTCTCATGTAAACGGTTCGCTGCTATTTATAAAAAATTGAAAAGTTCTCTCGCCCGGGGTTGCTCGGTATGGAGGGCGACCCTCCTACCAGGGACAACTTTTCTCCATATAAACAGGCCCTTAGTTTGTCACCAGTGTGGGACTACAAAGAAATAATTCTGGGTCCTCGACGGGAGTCGAACCCATGACCTCCCGCGCACCGGTCGGATGCTCTAACCACTGAGCTTCAGGAGAATCTCTATCAAGACAATATCCCCTCAGTTGATTAATTTCATTCTTCTCATCACCGGTCTGTTTGATAATGTATTGATATTGTAAGGAGAAATTAAATTTTGATACGTATTCTTAACTAATATATGACAACGTACTATTTTGACTGTTTCCAATATCACCGCTGGATTGTCCACGCTAAAGAAGGATCTTCCTTTGAAACCTGCGAACACATCCATCACAACCAAAATAACGTATCAAGTCAGTATCAAGAAGTATGGACAGATTAATAAACGATTATATATAAAATGATACAGTTTAACCTTTTCCTGCAAAATGTTATAACTATCTTCCAAGCAATGAAAATTCCTCCTGGATCATTGCGCGTGAAGCGAAAAACGCGAGAGAACAGAATGGCCGCGCGGCTATTTTTGTTCTATGGTAGCCCGTATTTTGGGCGAGCGAGCTCTGAATTTATAAGCCGCCATCTTGGATTAGGAAAACATTGGAGGCTTGGGGCGAGTGCAAAACCCCTCCCCACCCCCAACTCCGCCCCATTCCTCGCCCTCTTTCACTCGCCCCAACTCTCTACGTTTTGCGAATCCAAGATGGCGGCTAAAAACTCGAAGGAGATAAACAATCGCAAACCCACACACCGCCTGCATTGCAGGCTAGTTCTATGGCGTTACTACAAGCCCGAGTTTTCTATGAGCGAATACCAAGAGAGGGTGATCTAAGAGAAGCATCCTTCCATACATGGGTCTCTCCCAATCATATTTTTTTTAAATCTAGTTTTAGTTTCAGTCCATAGCTGAGCTATATTTTAAAAGCGCTACCTGAATGGTCAGCTCAAGTAACGTGATGTCGGAGCCTCGATCAGACGAAAAAAAAAAACTTTCACACATGGCGCGAAATTATTAATAGATTTCAAGGGCAACCCGTGCACGATCGTTGTCTATCAGCGAATAGTCAACAATCAGATAACCAATCAGATTCGCGAACGACGAGTGTTTTCTAAAAGCGATTAGCGACTCGTTTGTTAAAAGTTACCACCTAATAGGAACGTGTCGTTGTACAATCACATTATACAATGCATTACAGCTTCACAGCATAACAACGATGAAAAGACGAACTAAGGACGATATTTTCATCTACCTTCACAAACAGAGCCTGGTACGACAGAGAGAGGCTGGTTGAAGTTGTACGCGTGTTGAATGACGCCTGCACTTTGAAAAGTACCTTGGAAATGCAAAAGTAGAGTAAACCATTATTAGTAATTACGATCATAATTATGATAATTATGCTGTTGATAATGACGACGACGATGATGATGAATGAGACGCGGCGGCCTGATGATTAGCAGGTTGGACTTCGGATCGCGCGGTCCGGGATTGAGCGCTGGCCTGGGTCATTGTGTTGTGTTCTTGGGCAATACTAACCTGCGATCAGGCCCTCCTCGAAGGATACAATTACTTGCCGGATCTCATGTAAAACATCCAGATTCTGAATGTTTTCCTGATTGGTCGAAAAACAATACTGTAACGTTGGCAATACACTTCGGTCAATCATGCGTACCTAATATGGCTTTTGTCAATCCGGCGTGCACGCACGATTAAAGTGCAAGAAAGGCCTTCTACTTTCCCACTCCGCTACCGCCTTTTGTGAAGGGAAGGACTCTTTTGAATCATTACTAAGCCAATATAAAGATCTTACATTCAAAACGGCTGAAGCTTTCCGCTTAAAAAATGGTTATTTGATTCAAATTTCTAAACGGAATCATGGAATCATTCGACCATAAAGGAAAAGAACGCCTGATCGCAGGTTAGGGCAACACACTTTACTTTTCGCCCAGGAGTATAAATGAATACCGGCGAATTGCCAGAGCAACCTGACAAAATGCTGGAGGTAACCTGCGATGGACTAGCATCCCATCCAAGGGAGTAGCGATACTCATAGCCGCTTTATGCTACAGAAACCGGAAGTAAGCACCGACACTGATGAGCCACTAGGCTTCGAAAAGGCTTCTTCACAATATCAACAACTAACGACGTAACGATTCAGATTATACCGGAAGTGATACCTGAGTGTGGATACACAGCGTACGAGAACTCATGTGATCCCATGTCAGCTTCCTCATCCGGGGATTTGGGCGAACGAAGTCTGCCAAATAAGGATAGGATCAATAACATTATAAATAATTTTATAACTAATGGGTTTCTATGGAAACCACCAAAAAAACCACCAAGAGAAAGATAATACAGGAGAATAGAGAGGAGGTTAATCAGTGCATTTACCCTTCATCAATGAAACGACAGCTCGGGACCGTTCGGGACAGTTCGGGATAGCGCTTAGACTGTTACGGGGCATGATCGCACGGGGTCGTACGGGACATGATAGTGCGGGACCGTACGAGGAATGATCGCGCAGTTCCGTACGGGATATCATTTGTGCGGGTTCGTGCGGAATATGATAGAATTACTTATTTCCCGCGGATAAACACTTAGTAACTTACAGTGAAGATGTACATGACGTTGGCATGAGTGGAGTATCCATACTTGCAATCGGTCATTAATGCCACGCCCCAATCGTGCTCTGACAAGTCCGCCCACTTATGACCACAGACCTGGTAAAAGTCATGGAGGATAGGATCAGTGAATAAGCGTTACACAAAACAGACAAGTGCGATGAACGTCGGCTTCGCCTTCGGTAACTTTCGTGAATAACTAATGCGCGATGAACGGTGCATGGTCGGAATTCCCATTATTCGTTTTTTTCAGATAGCTATCGTCGAGCACAGGGCATAATATAGTCCACGCATAAAGCATGACTAGTTAGCCCTAGTTCTGGCTAAAATATTTGGTATGATCCTTATTCTAAAGTGGTAGAATTATATTTTATTGGTTGAGATAAAAAGAACGCGTACAGAATAGCTAGCATGTTATGATAAATCGTTTGGGCTTTTTTTATAACAGGGATCGTATAGATGCAGTTGGCGGCATCAGTGCTCTACATGTATCTATGTAGATTAGGAGTATTATATATGTTAGACTACACGGTACGTTTGGCGTCGGCTTGTAGCAGACTCGTATTACTAGCATATGTGATTTGAGAAGAGCGCTATTGTGTATCTTATGCATACGAGAGCTTCGTGCAGGCGAAGCATGATATGTCTACCGTAGTGGCTAGGTCGTTCAGCAACTCTGTTGGTGTCTAGGCAAAAACCAATTTTTTTAATTGTCTATGGCCAGTGATCATAGGTCTTAACTGGGTATCGATTTGACATGCGAGACGGTCAAATTTCTGGGGCAATAAGCATATTGCCTCTTTTCCTTCAGCCGAGATGGCATGTTTACATGATGGTCAGACGCGATTGATGGTATGGGGCAATGCAGGGGCCGCTAAAATGGTTGGTCAGCCATGGCCTGGTTTTGTGCATGCAAGAAAGTGAGCTGGACCGTAATGGTATGGTTAAGAGCCAAATGAGCTGGCCGTTCCTCTTCTTTGTATATTATACGCAAGCGTTGGTGTCTTGTTATTTCGCGCAGGCGTTCGCGTTTGGAATGCCTGGGGGCAGGTTAACAGTGCATAGAGAAATAACAGCAGTCGCAGATTGACGGAACATGTTAGAAATTGAGGCTGGCGATCATGAGATCGCGACTCATGGAAAATACCAAGCATTTATTCAAACATGGCTGGCCGTAAAGAAAATATGAACTGATTCGAATGCGATCCGCGTAGCAGAAAGCTGCAAACTTTTGTGCTGTGCTGTTTGCTGAAAAAAAGGAAGAGCTTCCTATGTTTGGAGCTGAAGGAATCATATATCAGAAGGGCAGGTCGTATCAGTGTCATATGTATTCATAATTTAGGGCGGTACGGAGCTCAGATTTTACTTCGTCCGACAACTTTAATAAAAAAAAACGCGATGCGAGTATTTGCAGTTATTTATTGGTCGGTCCTTAGCTGATGTTTTGGTCGCTCTCAGGACGACAGCTAGGCATGGACAGACGGATCTGGGGCGATATGGGATCCCTGTGATTACCTCCTTGGGTGTCATTTTGTAACGTTTGCGTGTGTGTTCTGCACTTAAGTTTACAAAAACGTGCACTTGCCGCTGTAGGACCGCTCATATAATGATGGGGAGTGGTCTTCTTGTGTTTGATGTGGGCTAGTTGTTGTCGAGGGCAAGGTGAAATTGAATGGGGGGGGGGGGGGATTGTCGTCAGGGCAGCGGACAATAATGGGACCGTAATGATTTTTTCTACATGTGCGCTCAAAAACCGAATAATAACAGCCTTAGGTTGCTCCCAAAGAGATTGGGCTCCGCGACTACAGTGTCAAGCGACTACTAAGGTGGCATGACAAGGCGGCTATGTTAGCAGGCACTAGACACAGTACAGTACCTGATTAGACGTAGGTACGGCTTAGACTGGTAGACGTAGAGCATAGAACAGTATCAGTTACAGGGTAGGCAGGTTTTACAGAGACAGACTTTAGAGCAGACTAGGTTAGATCTACAGACATATGATGCTAAGCATGACCAGAACGAGACTAGAGGGGCGAGTTACAGAGCTGAGTGATCAGAGCAGGCTCATGAACTCCAGCGCTCATTAGCCTTGGACCTTTCAGTATTCCCCGCTGTTGGTTTGCAGTGGCGAATGAGGTGCGTTGTGTATAGGTGAGACCAAAAGGAGGACTGAATTCTTACAGTAAGTTGTGCGTTGTCTCATCGAACGATAGCGGATCGAATGGGCTTTTTGTTAGGTCACTTCCAGATCCATTTTTAGTAAACTTCGCGATTCTCAGACGTGGCGGTCATTCAAAGGAGACTCGCTGTGCACATTTTAAAAGTTATTTTACCAGTATATATGATAATTACTTTTTTATTACTGTGCATGCATTGCAGTTGCTGGCTCGCCTACCTGAGGATAGTATTTGTTGTTAAGTTATGAGCTCTTAATTTTAGTCTTACGAGTGATACAGAGAGGGCATAATAACTGCAGGTAGACAATATTCAGCGATATTGTGGGGTGCGGGTAGCTTGGATATTACGGCTCGATGACCGATAAGCCAAGGCAGATTAGATCCATTTCTCTCAAAAATGGGCCCGCGCGGCAAATTCTAAGATTAAACTGGGTGGTGAAAATCATATATGCGCATCGTACTAGCCTAGTAGTAAGTGACTAGTATGGAATGGCGATATTTACCCTGCCGTTAGCCCATATTTTGAACCAATACATGTGTCTCTAATCTGCTATATATTGTCGAGTTTATCAACTTCTGCGTTTTGGGGGCGGTGGCACGTCGACTTGGGGCCAAAGTGGCATAAGGGTAAGTAGGTATCCCTAAGGGATCCGCAGTACGGAGCTATGCGTAGGGGCGGATTACGCTGAATACAGATTAGGTCTTGAGGTGGGGGCTGGGTGTATTCGGATTTTTCGCGTCTCAAGTTTTAGTTGTTCTGATATATTAGCTGGACAGGTCCATTTTGGAGTAGAGATGGAGGTCCATTTGACGAGTCTATTAAGAATATAACTAGAAGGATGAAGTGTGGTACTTTTGGGGCACAGGGGGGGGGGGGGGGAAAGTTGATCGAGTCTAATAACAGGCCCTATGTTTTTCGTGTTACTTAATGGGATAATATATGAAGCGTTGCGGCCTAAATACTTAAGGTCTTTTGTATGTTTAATCTCTTTATAGCTATCACAACTACACGAACCTTGGTGCGTACTTGTGATTTTTTAGAGCCAGATCAGAAAGGTGCATTTATGCGCAGAATTAAGCGCTATTATCGGCCTCGGTACTGGACAATTATTAGCAACATATAGAGGACACTAGGCCCAGCATGGCTAAATGACGTATCGTATCTACCGACTTTGGACCTTTCAGTAGTAACGTGCTGCGCTATTCTTCTCAAAGAAAACATACAGAAAAGAAGAATAGCAAAATAAAGAAGCGTAAGCTACATGTAAAGTTCGTTCAAAGTCGTTAAAGGGGACGTTGAGAGCGTACTTCACCGGCTCGTGTCATAAACATTTAAATGCAGAGATCCACGTGTTCCTGCTGTTTTAATGGTTTTACATATTTAGTTAAAAAAATTACTATATGATATAACAACGATGCTGCTGCTAAGGGGTCGGTAGCGCGGGTAGCTCATGACATACGAGATGATATTCTATTTCCTAACAAATATGACATGGGTCGCGGTAGGCATCCGGACAGAACAACTATAAGAAAGCGAGCATCAGGTAGATCTAGTCGCTACATATAACTGTTGAATTGAATTTGGGCCCGGATAATATCACCGTTGTGTCAGTAGATAGTCCTCTTCTTACGTTTTTTATCCTGCTCGTCCGGCGATTTTCAACTTGGATAATGATTATGTTGCGTTTTATAACGGTGCAGTCAACGTGTTTAGCTTTCGTCCTAAAAATTGAAAGTGTATAGAGATCTGAATAGTATTTAGGGGGATTATGTTCTGACAGGTTTTACATATGTTTGTCTGTAGCAGACGAGAAAGTTGTCATGGTTCACTGTAACGCTTCGCTAGAGAATAGATTATTAGCAAGGGCAGGCTAATATTATACCAGTTAGCAGTTACTTACGTTTGGACATGGCTTGTGGCGGTTTTATCTGAGCTCCTAGAGAGCAGAGCACCTGTTGTGGGGGTAAAGTTATTAAGAAGGGATTCATTAACTCAAACTATAATCCACAATTATGATGGTCGCCGCCCATCCCCGGCGCGTCTCTATCCTTTGTGCTGCAAACTTGCATGGGTTTAGTTAGGCCTTGCAGCACTAACTTTCTGCTCCTGCGTTAAAGCTCAGCATTTGTAGTTAATTCGCTTCTAAATAAGCTAGAGGTCTAAAGATTAAATGGCTACTTCACAACGCGTATCTTACGATGGTTACCGTGCGACTGAGACTTCAATTTAAAAGCGGTTCATGTCACTTCTTCAGATCTTGAATTCATTCAGTGGAGTGATGGGTGATAGGTTAGTGGCTTTAGGCCATTGATTTCTAATGAAAATTATAAAAGAAAAGGTCATATTCAGGCGAAAAATAAATTAAAATTTACATTTAGTCGAATAGAACAATATATTGTTTTTTTTTTTTTTTGGGGGGGGGGGGGGAGAGGGGGGGTTGAAAAAAAATTTTTGTTTTAATTATTACCATTTTCCAGCTGGTATCGATAACATGTTGGCATAATTAGCAGAATTACTAGTTTTGTCCCCATGGGGATGAGTAGGTGGGTGGGGAGTAGGGGGGTGGGGGAGGGGGGAGTGGGACACGGTATGTTTGTGCGTGTGTGGGTGGTGGTTGTTTGTGTGGTTGGGGGGGGGTAGATGATTCGACAAGTGGTACAATGACTAATACAAGACCTTCTGTTCTAGGTAGTACGGTCTTGATTAGACGGAATCCGTCTATTGGCATTTTATTCCCTACATATTAAATACACGGAATTATGGAAGCTCTAGGTTGGCAAACGGGAACACGAACTATAACACAGTCAGGGATAGAACCTGGTTGTGGTCGCAGACATTTGACCGTTAGTAGAGTCGCTGTATGCGCTTCGTCGTGACCATGTTTATAAAAGAGATATATAGCAATTTATTGTAAACTATTTTTTCTCTGTCAGCTTCTAGTTGTACGCTTGGCATTTTCTATTCTGGGAGGGGTGTGTCGTGAATGAGGGATGAAGATATTATTTTTGGGGATATTGCCATTGCTATGGGGATGAGTCATGGTTTATGTGCTTGGCGCCACTTATAATTATAGGGTTGACATAACTATAGTTTATCTTATTCGAGTCGCGTACGCGTAACCTTTTTTCTATTTACGGGCTAAAGATAAGTGTAGGGCGATCCTCTGATTTTTATCGTTGAAGCATTATTCGGAGCTAACAGCGCTAGATCTCGTTCGGCTTTGGAGCGTGGCGTCTGTTTCTCTCATACTGAGTGCAGGGTCACAAGTGTGTGAGTGAGGGAGCGTTAGGGCATCTGTGGATGGCGCCCGCACACCGTCCAACGTGATCTAGGATTTGGAACAAAATTCGAAATGGAGTAGTACGTAAGTGCTATAATCTGCTGTATACTTCCGTACGATTCATAAGCTCTAGGTCTGAAACACGTCTTTATACATTATATGAACAGAAGGGCAAGTGAATTTAAAAGCGAATTCGAGAATGGTTATTATGACGACAACGTCGTAAAAATGGTCTGTTAGATTTGAGGGACCGAGTATTATCAAATTATACTTCAACTTTCTATTTTCGAGTACAGAAGTCCTAATAATACATTAGTGATTATGTGATACTACGTATGCCGTCTAAATTGATGTTTTTACGCGGTGCTCTAGGTAGCGATTGTATATTGGGCTTGTTGTGTGGATAGTGATGGGTGTCGATGCATCTCGATTAGGCGAGAGTAATGGGGTAAGGCTGAACCTTCACTGTAATAAATTCGCTGTTTTATTGAGAAGATTGTTAAATGTCATGTCTTGAGATGCCTCTTTTTTTTGAATACAAGCTAATTTATGAGTTGGAAGGGGCTCATATCATGACTTGGCCAGTACGCTGCCGTGGCTGCGCCTTAGTGCTACGAGATCTTGTGGATCAGCTGGAGCCGATCCTCTGACTAATATCTCCGCATGGCTTGTGATCATGGAGTCAGTTCATTCCAATATAGGGCACAGACAGGATGCCCTGTGAGGCGATAAATGTCGAGCAATAGTTCTTATAGAAGCGATGTTACGTTTTGGTCTCTACAGACTCTCAGTTGAGAAGGCAGCTTCATTAATAGATCGAAGACCCATTGTCCTCCGTAGCAGAATTCTGAGACAAGACGAGAGAGCGAAAAAAGGATTGCACATTTTGAAAAAAAAAATGAAATTGATACAAGGTTTGCGAGATATATTTGCTCATTTCTACGAGTACCTGGTCAAGGAGGACAGTGCGAGTATAACAGAGGTTGAGCTTGGCAGTTGGTATCGTTTCCGTGGTAACGAGATAAGTTGGTTTTGATACTTTGTTTCACCAGTGGCACTTGGGAACTGTAACTATTACCAAGATAGCTTGAGATCTCTAACAGTAAAGTATCAGTCCATTAACAATAATTATTGAAGTGTCTTATTGGTAATTATATGGCAAATATCGGCATAAGGTCCAAAGATGAAATGAAGTCCACTAGGGTGGGGTTCTCTTGCATCTTCAGAAATACAGAACTCGCTAGGATAGTTGTTGGTAGCTTTCGAGTACTGGTGGTAGTCGTCAAGTGTTGTCATCTTGTTGTGCACTATATCTTAAGTAGGACTGACGAGTGGCGAGTACCGGCCCTCCTCTTAAAGTAACTTGTTGCAACAAGGTGGCGTCTTGCTGTGTGAAGCGTAAACCGAGGTCGATACGCGCAGGAGATCAAACGAAGGCGTATGGAAGGCCAAGAGCCACGGAAATTGGTATAAAGAATAATGTTATTGGTAGACAGGTGAAGTCTGGCATTTTAGAAGGATACATGTACTTTCTCGCATCATAGTTCATCGAGCGGAGTAACAGAGGGACTAAAATTACTGTGAGAGTATGAAAAATGCATGGTCATCGGCCGTGGACGGCTGCGAAAGATGCTGGGAGGGTGTAGACTGCTGGCCGCAGTTTTCTGCGCAGTCGCATATTCTCGCCTCTCCATCTAGGCTTTAGTTTCGAGGGCTCACTCAGGCCATGCGTAGTGAACTTGTTAAAAGGGATTGGACGGGAGGAGGGACTCGCTTCGTATAGTCTGATTGTGCTTAAGCCAGCTTCATATATATAACCTCTCAGTGCCATCGCATTGTAGGTAATCATGAGCACCTGATTAAGTGTGCTGTGGTCTAACTATGAGCTTTCAGAAAGGTAGGTGACAGTTACTACTAAAGGTAAATGCTTTAATGCTCACTCCGTTCAATAATGGGCCTAGTATGGTGTTGGTAAATGGAACATGAACAATCATAAGAGAGGTGGGCAGCTTTTTTCTAACCATAACTATTTGGCACACAGAACCCAGACAAAATAATCTACCTCATATATGCTCTCTTAACCGGCTATTCATGTTCCTCCGAGTGCTATCATAGGGTGTTGATTGATTCACAGTCGCTATTCTCGACAATTCTTTACATAAATGCTGATAGCCGAGAAGTTTTTAGTGCGCTTCTATTTTGGAGCTCTGTTTTATCAGCTTACTCATATAAGTGGTAAAAGACAATTTTTCGGGGCTTTTTCGGCTCTGTTAGGATAACAAGCGTATCGGGGTGAGGAGCCTATGGAATTAACACAAGCTATCTTAAGGGGAGGGGGGGGGGGGGGGGGGAAGGCTGTGACTACCATTCACCTTCGTCGGCCCAAACAAAGGGCGTGGTTTCACTGCAAGAAGTAGGTTACAAAGTGGCTTGGATCAGCGTGTGATCTTCTGTGTCTAGGCGCATGAGGTATTGTACAGGCTGAATTTGTTCATGACATGCAAAATGAATTCGAGTGACACAGAATGAGTACGTGTGAATTATAATATGAATTTGTAAGAGATTCATACTACATTCATTCTAGCGAGTCTATTGCCAAATCGGTGGTAAACGCGGTATTCTATAGGATTCACTCGGCTGATATACTGGAAGCGGTCAAGACAAAATTCGGGGAAATCACGTGCGTGCGTGATTTTCCCGAGGAGCCAAGGACATTAGCATAGTACCGCACTTAACAACTACAATGATTGCTAGAAACTCCAAACGCTGCTTATTGTTCTAGTATACTAACATCTGTCTTGGATTTAGAGCAAAGGAGGCTCCTTAACAGCAAGTACGGC
>MU825449.1:114566-269566 GCA_029204205.1 Desmophyllum pertusum | reverse complement strand
GTGAATTGCTCGTTGGCTAGGGGTGTTTAGAAAGTCAGCTTTTTTTTTTTTCGAGTCTTGTCCCAGAACTGACACTTGTCATGTTTCGCTAAGATCTGGGCTCCTCTGCAAACTTTGTTTCCACAATGTGCAGGCCTTACAATACTCCAACCGGCTTGGGCAGGCCAAAGCTCCACCGGGGGAGGGGAGGGTCAACTAATTGCTGGGTTTTATGAGTCTGACGGGCACGTTTTGTTAGTTAGGTTAGGTTTCATACCTGAGAAATAACCCTGGAGCAGCTGGCGTCGAAAATTCGTCCGGTACTTTGTAGGATGTCTGTAAATTTGAAAGATGACATTATACATAAAATGCGGGAAAAGCGTTGCGTCACGACCCAAATATCGGCTGCGAAAGGAGACTATCTTGTTATGCGCACCAGAACGCATTTTTTTTACTTCAAATTGCTTGCAAAAACATATGATTTACCTTGATAGCTTTGAAGAGCGTCGTCAGCAGCCTGTGAAATACGGAAGGATCGAAGCATTAGTATCTAAAGATGCTTTATGATTTGCTGTATATGTGTTGGTGGTATACAGCTGTTTCGAGAAAGGTTGTCGGAAAAAAAGCGCACGCGACAATCCCGAAAGGTATTGTGGGTAGTTTTAAGTTCACGGTTCCTTGACTTCAGCATTTCATGGAAATCTGAGAAAATGGCACGAGACGCCATGGACGTATGTTTGCGAGTGCTAAAAGAAAGCAACAAAAGTAGGTTCGACAGCTACAGTGTCAGGAACGTACCTTGCTGATCATATCCCAGATTACCTTTCGGGATTGTCGCGTGCGCTTTTTTTCCGACAACGTTCAGTTCTCGAAACAGCTGTATGTGTTGGTTGACGCCACGTGCCCACATGCACCTTGGATTGAACCCAAGTCTCTCGCCCCAGAGCCAAGCACTCTGGCCAAAAGACCATCTAGGACATCCCAAAGATCGACACAACATAAGAGTACCACAGAAATACATTTGTTTCACCTGTTTGATGCAGCTTCCTGGTAAAATGTCATGAAACTGATTTAAGAGCATGAGTTTCCAGATCCTTAGAAATTCGTCGGCTGGGTAACATTCTGAAAGTAAAACAAAACATTCAGCTGAATTTATTGCAACTTCTAAAATCGCTGTAAAACTACGTTGATATCTTTCTCCCCGTAATTATTTATATTATAGACTGGATTCTTCACGCGCTCTGATTGGTTAAAAATCAATGTTTTATCAGAGTATAAAACCAACCTGGATCTTTGCCGCCTAAGATACAAGCCAGAGTCGACATAAGTTCAGCGTCATGCAAAAGGAATTCGCTTTGGCGGTTTCCTTGTTTTATCTGAAGGAATAAATTTAAAAAAAGACAGGTCACTGTCAAAACATTGTGCGTGACTATTGTGACTTAAATATGTTTTCTCTCTGGCCAGTTCGCCTTTCTTTTTCTGTTTTGTCATTAGCGTAAAATGTGTACGGTTCATACACTTCCATCTTGAGTAACCTACGTTAGTCTATCAATCTGAATGCATGCTGGGGTCCAATTCTCCAGGCCCTTGCACCAGAGAACAAAAAGGGTCTGGGTAAGAGATCATGCTTCGAAAGCAGAACTCTCGCTGCCTCTCTTTCAATTTCCATCCCATAATTTTGTCTTTACCACGAATTTAATTCCGAATTATTTATACCAGAGACCACAATCCTTTTGGAGAGCTTGATGCTGACCAAAAGGAACGCGGCTTGAGGACGAGAATGCGTACTTACTGAATTGGCTACGATAGAAACTAGTGTATTAGAAAATTAAATCGGGAGTATTTTTTGAACACACACCAACTGGCCGAGGAAATGTTTGGATGGAATTGTTTGTTTGTTTGTTTGTTTGTTTATTTAGTTATTTGTTTGTTGGTTGGTTTGTTTGTTTACCCGCCCCTGCGTAGTATATGTTCCTTGATGCAGCTCCAAGTACAGTTCACCAACCCACGTGCACAGCGTGTCGGCATCACGTGACTCAAGCGAATGGAAAAACTCTTGAGGGGTTGACAGCTTAACCCTGAGTCAATTAAAAATACAAATTAAATTACAAACAGGCGACTCAAGCTCTTAGTAGCTATAGCTTACGTCGAGAAGGTATAAATAAAACAAATATCTCTCTGAAATAAGAACTTAAAGCAAACACATGGCAACCAGTGCCAAGCGCGGGGAAACGAGCCACCAGTGCTAAGCGCGGGAAAACGTGCCACCAGTGTCAAGCGCGGGAAAACGCACACAAGCAAAGTCACGATTGGCTCCTGGTTGGTTGGAAAAACAGCATGGTTCCTCTGATTGGCTAAAGAATGTTGCCTGCGTTTTAACCAATTACTAATCTTGGCAGCAAACAGAACGCCAAATGGTGCAAAACCATTTAAATTAAAACGAATTTGATTTGCATGAAAATAAACATGCGAATACAAATGCTATAATTTTCATGTGCAGGAATCTTTATGCGTCAGGACCCGTTTTGAAACAGAGGTAAAAGGCAACTCGGAAATGGCCTGTTACAGCTCTCACGATCAGTAGAAAACCGCTCTAACTTTAGCTGAAATAAATACATCACCTCGGACAGCCATCAACATCCTCCATTCGTTTCAACATTTCAAGCATATCTTCTCTGTAACGACACAAATTAAAAGGGAAGTTAGTACTGGCTCTTAGTTAATTTTTTTTGTTTTGCATTTTATTACCTTTTAATTTCAGTAACTATTATCTATCATACACGCAGTTTTATGAACTTTGGTTCTTGATTATTATGTAGGAAAGTTAGTACCCCAGGTGGGTACGGTGCGAAGTTTTTTTTTTTTTTTGGTATGAAATTCAGGGCTTCATTCTCGCATCTCCCCTATCTCTTTTACCCTTCGGTACCCCAGTGGGGTTAGTACTTACGAGGGTCCCCCTCCGCCGTCTCCATGACCGTACAACAGCATACTGGCGTGGGCTTTTCCTTTGTCTTTTAGCTGTTTAACTGTCTTTATGACCTGAAAATAAAATAAGAGCTTCGTTTCAATTCACTTTAAAGGCTCGAAAAAATAAAAACTGAGTCGTAAAAATACCCAGCCGTATTACACAACTTTCCGCTGAATAACCTCTTTGTATTGCACGCTTGTTTTGTATTGCGGGAATGCATTTAACAGGTTGAAATTGGTCACGAATTCCACCTGATGTAAATTTGCTGTACTTTCATTCACTACGTAATGTATTAAGAAGGTAACCTCTTGTTTAGACTGTTTTTCCTCTTTTCTCTTTAAAAAAAAAAAGACGGATGAACTTAATTCACACTCCCCGGCCTGCCCTAAACCCACCCACACTCCCCTTCGCGGTCCCCAGACTCTTCCCAACATCATTCATTACGGTTTTTACGCGCACTAGTTGGATCTGTAAAGCAAAACAGCTTACATCGGCAGCATTTGCACGAGATTCGTAGGTGTCGGCGGGAGGAAAGTGTGACAGACACCTGAGGAGACAAGATAGAGGGATCAGTACAGAACAAACATTGATGCCATGCATACTATACTAGTACCCAGGACCATGGATTCTGGTGATCTGAGCAATGGGATATTAAGAGAGCTTGAGACAAGAATGCACATTTAATGACATTTATTTAAAGCTCTAAACAGTACCTTGATCCATCAATTCCTTCCCAAAAGAACGTATGAAACTGAAAAAAAAAAACCAGTAGAAACGTACAAGTAAGAAGTCAATTAATGTATCTGGCGAAGTGGAAACAGTAGATTAATGATTAAAGTTTGCCTACAAGCCTAGGTGACTTTATATCAGGCTGGCGCTAAACTCCTACGGTACTCCCCCTGGATGGGATGCCAGCAGTCCATCACAGGTAGTCCCCAGTCATTTTGCCCTGACAATTCTCCGTTACCCATTTACTCCTGAGTGGAGAGGCAATGTGAGAGTCAAATGTCTTGTCCATTAGAACACAACACGGTGACCCCGGTCAGCGCTCGAACTCGGACCGCTCGATTCAGAGTCCAACGCGCTAACCATTAGGCCACCGCGCCTCCCTGTTATACTAGAACCAACCATAAAAAAGCAGTACAGTATTATTACGTTCACTTACTGGAAATTTATTAATGAGACTCCAGCTTAGTTTCATCGTTAAAAAGTACTTCATTTCTACTCCGCGTTATGATCTGCGGGAGCTGGGCCGAGTAACCGAATGTGTCTGGCAACCAGAACTGGTAAACAACAACAATAAGCACAAAATGTCAATCATTAGCAAAACTATAAACAACACACTGCAGAAAATGTCTACACTATGAGGAAATAATCGTAAAAGCCAAGATCAACGCTCTCGTTTAGGTCATGTCATGCGCTCGATTGCTCTAAAGCAAATTATAAAGTGTAACAGGAAATTCAGAGTCCGCCATTCACTCGTTCATCACCGCTACTAGACGAAAATAGCAATGAGCCTGTTTTGTAATTAAGAACTAACCTCTTGACACACTTGTCCAAATTCTTTTTGATAAAAGTCCTGTCCAACTAAAAACTGACGAATAAAAGACTCGCCACTGGGTATATTACCATCCTGTAATGACACACATCACGGAGAGTTTAGGTTAACAGTGAAAGCAGGCTGTTTAAGCCAAAATAAACTGGACATTGGAAGTAGAATTTACAGTGTACCCTGGATAGAGAAATTTTTCTTTGTTCTTCCTTCTCTTAGGATTCTACAAGAAGCGGTCGCCTAATGGTTTAGTGCGTTGGCCTCCGGATAGAGCGTTCGTTCCTGGTTCGAGTGCTGGCCGGGGTCATTGTGTTGTGTTCTTGACAAGACACTTAACTCACAGTGCCTCGTTTCATTTCAGGGTTTGTACGGTCTTTCATTGCCCAATTTGGGCACGTATTGGGATCGTATCATGTAAGGCGGTCGCTTACCGGAGTTTAAAAATAATAAAAAATTTCAAACCATCGGCCCCAAAAGTGGCCGGGGTCACTTACGAGAGGTTCCGAATGTATAGTGATTTGACTGGGGAAATTTTGGTATTTTGGAAAGTGGTCGCTTACGGGATCGGAGGTGGTCCGACGGCGTTACGGGAGGTGGTCGCTTACGAGAAGTGCAGTGGTCGCACAGGGAAGGTTCTACTGTATTTCCAAGATATGAGTTTGCTTAACCATTTCTACCCAGGTTCCTCCAACAGGGATGAACTGTCCTTTGGCAGGCGAACACCTTGATCTCGTCAAACAGAGCCGGGTAATGGATTTTAACCCACTCAAGCTGTTGCCGCCTAGGATCCAAACAGAATGCGTGACACTCAGTGACAATCTCTTCATGGGTCGTCGCGCAACACTTCTTCGCACTACTAGAGGGAAGCGTTGCGTGACAACCCGAAACAACGACTGAATGTGAAGGAGACTACTTAAAACCCTAGTGTGTGACCATTCAAATGAAAGCTATTGAGCAGTACTTTCATGTGGTACTGTTTGTTGTTCCAATTTTGACTTTGACGCTCTTGTGAGTGAAAGGGTTAACAAGTCCAACACGTGAACAAACCTGCGAACAAACGAACTTGAAGTCAGGATATTTTTTCCATCAGCCTAACAGCTGTAGCGAAACTTCGACCGCACTTCCTCACTGTCTCAGCAACCGGCCACAGCCACGCTAAATATAACAAAAACAATCAACTGTCAATATAAATCCTCCTTTTACCCAGGTCTGAAATGGTAAACCGAAAGGGGGGGGGGGGGGGGGGGGGGGGGGGGGGGTTCCCATTCGAAATTTGTGGCGGGGTGTGCCGCGCTTCTCTTTAAACCCTTACCCATTTTCAGAACAAAATATGCGATTTTCCCTTAACCCAATTTTCAGACGTGGCCATGAAAAATTTCCCCCATTTCAAGCCAACATGGGCAAAAATCTATACCCTATTTCAGACAGGCAGGCAAAAGATACCTAATTTGAGACCAAAAATGTTCAAAATCTATACCAGTTTTCATGACAAAAACGGCTCAAAAACGATACCCTTTGGGGTGGCACATACCTGTATAAGCTTATATAGGGGAGTACCCCCTCGGGGCCTGTAAATCCGTTTCGATGACTTTACCCGTACGAACAGCCGCATTACAAATTGGCGCGCGGGGAACCAATCAGAAAACGAGAATTTTATTGAATGATACGATTACTCATTGTTATAACACAGGATGAATCAGGAATAATCGACTTACCGCAGTCAATGTGACAGTTACCGACCGCGTGTACCTGGTGTTGAGATTCCGCCATTGGTTTGTTTAAAGAATCTGGCGGCGATCTCATGAGCCCTGGGACAGACAACAAAGACGCGTGAAAACACGACACATCAGGAACATAAATTACTAACAAGTTAGACTGCAAAACAGTCTCCTTTTTCTCTGTTTTTTTTCCTCCGGATATCCTTGATGCTTGACCCGCGAATCGAGAGGTGCGAAAACGCCGATAAACCTTCACTGCGGTCAAATTAAAGGAAAATCAATTTGCGAGAAAAATCGAAACCTTGATAGTAATTTGCGAAAGGAAACAAAGTAGGTGAAAGGAGAAATTTAGACGTTCAGTTTATTTCCAGCATTATGTTGTTTTAAACCTTTTTTTTTTTTTGGACGTTTGCCAAAAAAGTTAGACGTGTTTACAGTGAAGATCGACGACGCTACCGTTGCCACTCGACAAAGTGTTTGATTAATTTTTGACATCTTTTTGACAACTTTTTGACGACTTTCGATGGGTTTCCGCTTGAGTTGACCAATCAAAATCCAAGGAGTGTTGGAGGCGGAGTCGTGGAATTTGAATGGTTTTAGTTTCTAGTCTAGTTCAAATGTGGCGCCACAAACGGAACCCATCAAAGTTGTCAAAAAGATGTCAAAAATTAATCAAAAACTTTGTCGAGTGGCAACGGTAGCGTCATCTTCACTGTAAAACACGGTGTAATGTTGAGGTTTGCCGGCGTATTCACAGCGATCAAAAGTTTGACCGCTGTGGACGATAAACCACGCGCGAGCCTCGCGTGGTAATTTCCACGCTCGTTCAGATCCTTTTCCGGCCGCCGCGTTTCGCCTCGCGCTAAAAGACCTAAAACAACGACTGGCTTGTCACCGTAGTTTCTGTTTGGCATCTACTAACAAGTGTTTAATCTTTACGCACACGTTACCACTTCAACTGGACAGGACAGGACTTTACCTCTGAAATGATGTTTCTGTCCGACAAATCCTGACAAGCGTTAACGATATCATTTGCAGTGTAAAGAGCTTGAAAAGCTGCTCGGATTTTCTTGTGAGAGATTCTGTTGATAAAATAAAATATATCTGGGTAAACTGTGGGAAGAACACTGACATTCTCAGGTAACAAACAACGCGATTTGAGAGCGCTAAATTGACCCATGGTTCAACTCCTACTGTTACCCATCTCCCCGGGCAACCCCGGGCAACCCCGGGCAACCCCGGGCAACCCCGGGCAACCCCGGGGTGGGGAATTTTGCAAGTAGTCTTGTCCCGGGGGTAGGGGGTGGATAATTGAAGTATCTTGTCACGCAAGAAGTTATGGGGCGAAAATTGGCGTCAAACCACACGGGGCCCAGTTAGCAGACTTCTTTGCTGAGGAATCCCTTCAATTTGTAAGCGATTGGTTGGAGGAAAACAATTTTCCCAAGTTTATAAACCCTGTATTTGAAAGAGAGGAGATTTAAAAAACCAAGAAATGCGGGTGAGAAATAAAAACAATCGGAGAGAAGTTTTCTGACCTTTGTATGAGGCCATACGAGTCCACGTCCACTTTCGTAAAACGTAATAAATATATTTCTATCTTCTTCTGAAATGGCCGGTGCAGTTTGTGTTTAAGTGTCCCGGGGGTGGGGAATTGCTACTTTCTTTGTGCCCCCGGGGGATGGGCAATAGGACGCCAAGTGAAGAAAAAATGGCAAATCCCCGGGGTGTTGCCCGGGACGGGGATGGTAACAGTAGGAATTGAGCATGCATAAATCGTGAACCCAAGGTTCAAGACATGTCGATGATACAGTGTATGAAATGGAAATGGACAGGCAGGTTATATAGCAAGGTAGGATGATAGATGGTCATAGATAACAGATGGACGTAATACATCAAACACGGGAGACAGTGTTTCATTCGGATATCCAAACACCGAGAATGAGTTGAAAATACGACGCGCAGCGGAGTATTTTTTTGACGAAATTCGAAGTGTTGGAAAGCCAATGAAGCACTGTCTCGAGTGTTTGATATATATTCTCAATCGAAACAAAACTAAGGAGTAAATGGCGAAATAAAATCGTAAAAATCTATGCTATTAAGACCAGGTATCCAAACCTCCGACACGGTTATGATTCCTTTGTTTTAACCTGATGAATTATTATGAGTTTTGAGAAAATTTAAGAACTACAGAGTGGCAGCGAAGAGAAGTAAAAAGATTTCAAGAGCGACCGAAAACGAGGGTGAATGGAGAAATGAGATTGGAAGATACGCTGGACCAACTGGATGAGATCTCTGGCCGGGGCAGGTTCTCCTCTATATATAAGCTACATTTTGCCACAAATTAGTATGTTTTGGCCTGCCTGTCTGTCTGAAATAGGGTATAGATTTTGTCATTTTTGCTTGAAAAGGAGGAACTTGTAAGGGTCCCTGAAATTGGATAAGGAAAATTGCATATTTCGATCTTAAAACGTCCCCCCCCCCCCCCCCCCCCCCACCACACACCCGGGATGCGACCAGCAAAGAATAGGCAGTTTGGCGGGACATTATCGTATGATTATTCCTGAAGTTGTTATGATTTGTTTGAACGTATCGTCTCGTACCTTGGCCAGATCTATAATAACAGTCAAGTCCATTAATACTTCATATACTGTAGTGTCAAAAACAGCGATTTCAGCCATGGACAGTGTGTATTCCCGTGTGGGGTCCGGTGCGTTTATCAAGCCATCTTTTCCAGCACCAAACATACCATTGGCGGCCATTTCCACGTACAAAATGTATCTATACAACAGTGATGAGATATGAAATGAATGAGGTTACAAAGGGATTCGAGCCATGAGCTCCGGTGCGTTGCTCTACCAACTTAACTCTAGCTGATACGATGGGAGCACTACAATATATTCAATCAATATCAATTACCGTAAAAGCTCTATTTAGCCCCTCCCCCCTCTCTATTAAGCGCCCCTTTGGAAGTCAGATTTTGTAATATGCCTCCTCCTCTTTCTTAACCCCCCCTCCCCCTTCCGTCAGCCAATATTTTCTGGCGTTCAGTCGCTTTGTATTGAAATGTGGTCTTTAATTTCCAGAATTATCGTTGAGTTAGGGTATAAATGATGCTGCATTTGTAAGACGGTCATACATAACCCATTTCTTGTTCTGTTTTAGTTAGTGGTATAATAGTAAAGTTTGAAAAATTAATGTGAATTTTCTCGAACATTTGTGGTTTTGAAATAAGCCCCCCTCTCTAATAAGCCCCCCCCCCCACCCCCCTTCTTGAGGCCTAAAATTAAATACCCCATACCCCCCGGGTGCTTAATAGAGCTTTTACGGTACTCTTCACTTGTAAATGTAGTAAGAGAATATTACTTTTCCCTAGTAGTACAGGGGGGCAGAGGAACCCGAGAGTAAAGGTGGCAGGAAGTTTATGGGAGGCGGGAGAGGAGAGAGCAGGAAGTGGGATTCCCAAGGTGGCAGGAACCAGGAGAAAAGGAAAACATTCTGCAACAGTGCATAATACAGTCGAACCTCCCTGTGCGACCACCTCCCGTAAACGACCACCTCTTTTAAGCGACCACGTTTCCAAAATACCACAATTTCCCCAGTCAAATCACTATAGTCGGAACCTCTCGTAAACGACCACCTCTCGTAAGTGACCGCGACCACTTTTGGGGCTTATGGTTTCAAATTTTCTATTGTTGTTAACCTCTGATAAGAGACTACTTCACGCGATCCCGTCTTACTACGGTCGCAAAATGGGCAATGAGATGCCGTACAACCCTTATTAATGACGATTAAATTTGTTCTTACATTTATAGAACTTTATATTTCTGATATCCGATTTTTGCCAGTCACTGCTGGTTCAGCGTGACAGTATAAGTATTGAAACTTAAGTTGCACTGAACGCACGAAAATCTCTTTGAATTACCAGATTTGTTCTTGAACATAGCATTTTGGATTTATTAAGCCTCTGAAAGTTCTGAACCTCTGCCCCCTCCCAGTACAGACCATCCCCTCCAACTCCAACTCCACCCACAATAACACTGTATGTCAGATACGAGGGTGCTGGATATTGTAGTTAACTGTGATCGTTATACCTGCCAGGGGTGGCTTTAGACGAAATCACATAATCTGTTCTTTGTTGATGTCCATCTCCACCAGTTAAACCTGTGGGGGAGAAAAAAACAGACAGCATAATAAATCTGCCATACTTTGAAAATAACGTACACTGAAAAATTTGGCGAGCCTTGGTAACGAAGCCCTTTTATAATAAGGCTATTTATTTATTTTACTCCGAGTTTACCCATTTACTCATTTTACTCATTTTACTCATTTTACTCATTTTACTCATTTTACTCAATTTACTCAATTTACTCATTTACTCATTTTACTCAATTTACTCATTTACTCAGTTTACTCATTTTACTCATTTACTCATTTTACTCAATTTACTCAATTTACTCAATTTACTCAATTTACTCAATTTACTCAATTTACTCATTTACTCATTTTACTCAGTTTACTCATTTACTCAATTTAATCATTTTACTCATTTTACTATTTTACTCATTTTACTCAATTTTACTCAATTTGACTCATTTTACTCAGTTTACTCAGTTTACTCAATTTACTCAATTTACTCATTTTACTCAATTTACTTTACTCAATTTACTCAATTTACTCATTTACTCATTTTACTCAATTTACTCATTTTACTCAATTTACTCAATTTACTCATTTTACTCAATTTACTCATTTTACCTCATTTTACTCAATTTACTCATTTTACTCAATTTACTCAATTTACGCAATTTACTCCAATTACTCATTTTACTCAGTTTACTCAATTTTACTCAATTTACTCATTTTACTCATTTTACTCAATTTACTCATTTTACTCAATTTACTCATTTACTCAATTTACTCATTTTACTCATTTTACTCAGTTTTACTCAGTTTACTCAATTTACTCAATTTACTTTACTCAATTTACTCATTTTACTCAATTTACTCATTTACTCATTTTACTCATTTTACTCATTTTACTCATTTCCTCAATTTACTCATTTTACTCAATTTACTCATTTTACTCAATTTAATCATTTTACTCATTTTACTCATTTTACTCATTTTACTCAATTTACTCATTTTACTCAATTTACTCATTTTACTCAATTTACTCATTTTACTCATTTTACTCATTTTACTCAATTTACTCATTTTACTCATTTACTCAATTTACTCAATTTACTCATTTTACTCATTTTACTCATTTACTCATTTACTCAATTTACTCATTTTACTCAATTTACTCATTTTACTCAATTTACTCATTTTTACTCATTTTACTCAATTTACTTTACTCAATTTACTCATTTTACTCAATTTACTCATTTACTCATTTACTCAATTTACTCAGTTTACTCATTTACTCAGTTTACTCAATTTGCAATTTACTCAATTTACTCAAAGTACTCATTTTACTCAATTTACTCATTCTCAATTTACTCAATTTACTCTGTTTACTCAGTTTACTCAGTTTACTCAGTTACTCAATTGACTCAATTGACTCATTTTACTCATTTTACTCAATTTACTCATTTTACTCAATTTACTCAATTTACTCATTTTACTCATTTTACTCAATTTACTCAATTTACTCAATTTACTCAATTTACTCATTTTACTCATTTTACTCATTTTACTCATTTTACTCATTTTACTCAATTTACTCATTTACTCAATTTACTCAGTTTACTCAATTTACTCATTTTACTCATTTTACTCAATTTACTCAATTTACTCAATTTACTCATTTTAATCATTTACTCAATTTACTCAATTTACTCAATTTACTCATTTACTCATTTTACTCAATTTACTCATTTTACTCAATTTACTCAATTACTCATTTTACTCAATTTACTCATTTACTCATTTTACTCAATTTACTCATTTTACTCAATTTACTCAATTTACTCATTTTACTCAGTTTACTCATTTACTCAATTTACTCATTTTATTCATTTTACTCAATTTACTCATTTTACTCAATTTACTCAATTTACTCAATTTACTCAATTTACTCATTTACTCATTTTACTCATTTACTCAGTTTACTCAGTTTACTCAATTTACTCATTTTACTCAATTTACTTTACTCAATTTACTCAATTTACTCAATTACTCATTTACTCATTTTAACTCATTTTACTCATTTTACTCATTTTACTCATTTTACTCATTTTACTCAATTTACTCATTTTACTCAATTTACTCATTTTACTCATTTTACTCATTTTACTCAATTTACTCATTTTACTCATTTTACTCATTTACTCATTTTACTCATTTTACTCAATTTACTCATTTTACTCAATTTACTCAATTTACTCATTTTACTCAATTTACTCAGTTTACTCATTTTACTCAGTTTACTCATTTTACTCAGTTTACTCAGTTTACTCAATTTGCAATTTACTCAATTTACTCATTTTACTCAATTTACTCAATTTACTCATTTACTCATTTACTCATTTACTCAGTTTTACTCATTTTACTCATTTACTCAGTTTACTCATTTGCATTTACTCAATTTACTCATTTACTCAGTTTACCCAGTTTACTCAGTTTACTCAATTTGCAATTTACTCAATTTACTCAATTTACTCATTTTACTCATTTTACTCAATTTACTCAATTTACTCATTTTACTCATTTTTACTCAGTTTACTCAATTTACTCAATTTACTCATTTTACTCATTTTACTCAGTTTACTCAATTGACTCAATTGACTCATTTTACTCAATTTACTCATTTTACTCATTTACTCAATTTACTCATTTTACTCATTTTACTCATTTACTCAGTTTACTCAATTTACTCAATTTACTCATTTACTCATTTTACTCATTTTACTCATTTTACTCATTTTACTCATTTTACTCAATTACTCAATTTACTCAATTTACTCAATTTACTCAATTTACTCAATTTACTCATTTTACTCAATTTACTCAATTTAATCATTTTACTCATTTACTCATTTCCTCAGTTTACTCAATTGACTCAATTGACTCATTTTACTCATTTTACTCAATTTACTCAATTGACTCAATTTACTCAATTTACTCATTTTACTCATTTTACTCAAGTTACTCAATTTACTCAATTTACTCATTTTACTCATTTTACTCAATTTACTCAATTTACTCAATTTACTCATTTTACTCATTTTACTCATTTTACTCATTTTACTCATTTTACTCAATTTACTCAATTTACTCAATTTACTCAATTTACTCAATTTACTCAGTTTACTCAATTTACTCATTTTACTCATTTTACTCAATTTACTCAATTTACTCAATTTACTCATTTTAATCATTTTACTCAATTTACTCAATTTACTCAATTTACTCATTTTACTCATTTTACTCAATTTACTCATTTTACTCAATTTACTCAATTTACTCATTTTACTCAATTTACTCATTTTACTCATTTTACTCAATTTACTCATTTTACTCAATTTACTCAATTTACTCAATTTACTCAATTTACTCATTTTACTCAGTTTACTCATTTTACTCAATTTACTCATTTTACTCATTTTACTCATTTACTCATTTTACTCAATTTACTCAATTTACTCAATTTACTCATTTTACTCATTTTACTCATTTACTCATTTTACTCAATTTACTCAATTTACTCAATTTACTCATTTTACTCATTTTACTCAGTTTACTCAGTTTACTCAATTTACTCATTTTACTCAATTTACTTTACTCATTTACTCAATTTACTCAATTTACTCATTTTACTCAATTTACTCATTTTACTCATTTTACCTCATTTTACTCAATTTACTCATTTTACTCAATTTACTCATTTTACTCATTTTACTCATTTTACTCATTTTACTCATTTTACTCCCATTTTACTCATTTTACTCATTTACTCAGTTTACTCAATTTGCAATTTACTCAATTTACTCATTTTACTCATTTTACTCAATTTACTCAATTTACTCATTTACTCATTTACTCAATTTACTCATTTTACTCAGTTTACTCATTTTACTCAGTTTACTCAGTTTACTCAATTAGCAATTACTCAATTTACTCATTTTACTCAATTTACTCAATTTACTCATTTACTCATTTACTCAATTTACTCATTTTACTCAGTTTACTCATTTTAACTCAGTTTACTCAGTTTACTCAATTTGCAATTTACTCAATTTACTCATTTTACTCAGTTTACCCAGTTTACTCAGTTTACTCAATTTGCAATTTACTCAATTTACTCATTTACTCATTTTACTCATTTTACTCAATTTACTCAATTTACTCATTTTACTCATTTTACTCAGTTTACTCAATTGACTCAATTGACTCATTTTACTCAATTTACTCATTTTACTCAATTTACTCAATTTACTCATTTTACTCATTTTACTCAATTTACTCAGTTTACTCAATTTACTCAATTTACTCATTTACTCATTTTACTCATTTACTCATTTACTCATTTTACTCAATTTTACTCAATTTACTCAATTTACTCAATTTACTCATTTTACTCAATTGACTCATTTTACTCAATTTACTCAATTTACTCATTTTACTCATTTTACTCAGTTTACTCAATTTACTCATTTTACTCATTTTACTCAATTTACTCATTTTACTCAATTTACTCATTTACTCATTTTAATCATTTTACTCAGTTTACTCAGTTTACTCAGTTTACTCAGTTTACTCAATTTACTCATTTTACTCAATTTACTTTACTCAATTTACTCAATTAACTCAATTTACTCAATTTACTCAATTTACTCATTTTACTCATTTTACTCAATTTACTCATTTTACTCATTTACTCAATTTACTCATTTACTCATTTTACTCAATTTACTCATTTACTCATTTTACTCAATTTACTCATTTTACTCAATTTACTCAATTTACTCATTTACTCAATTTACTCATTTTACTCAGTTTACTTCAATTTACTCATTTTACTCATTTTACTCATTTACTCAATTTACTCATTTACTCATTTACTCATTTTACTTCAGTTTACTCAGTTTACTCAATTTACTCATTTTACTCATTTACTTTACTCAATTTACTCAATTTACTCATTTTACTCAATTACTCATTTACTCATTTTACTCATTTTACTCATTTTACTCATTTTACTCAATTTACTCAATTTACTCATTTTACTCAATTTACTCATTTTACTCATTTTACTCATTTTACTCATTTTACTCAATTTACTCATTTTACTCAATTTACTCATTTTTACTCAATTTACTCATTTTACTCATTTTACTCATTTTACTCATTTTACTCAATTACTCATTTTACTCAATTTACTCATTTTACTCAATTTACTCATTTTACTCATTTTACACATTTTACTCATTTTACTCATTTTTACTCAATTTACTCATTTTACTAATTTACTCATTTTACTCAATTTACTCATTTTACTCAATTTACTCATTTTACTCAATTTACTCATTTTACTCATTTTACTCAATTACTCATTTTACTCATTTTACTCATCATTTTACTCAATTTACTCAGTTTACTCAGTTTACTCATTTTACTCAGTTTACTCAGTTTACTCAATTTACTCAATTTACTCAATTTACTCATTTTACTCAGTTTAACTCATTTACTCAGTTTACTCAATGGCAATTCACTCAATTTACTCAATTTACTCATTTTACTCATTTTGCTCAATTTACTCAATTTACTCAATTTACTCTGTTTACTCAGTTTACTCAATTGACTCATTTTACTCATTTTACTCAATTTACTCATTTTACTCAATTTACTCATTTTACTCATTTACTCAGTTTACTCGTTTACTCATTTACTCAATTTACTCATTACTCATTTTACTCATTTTAACTCAATTTACTCAATTTACTTCAATTTACTCAATTTACTCAATTTACTCATTTTACTCAATTTACTCAATTACTCATTTACTCATTTTACTCAATTTACTCAATTTTACTCATTTTACTCATTTTACTCATTTTACTCAATTTACTCAATTTACTCAATTTACTCAATTACTCAATTTACTCATTTTACTCATTTTACTCAATTTACTCAATTTACTCAATTTACTCATTAACTCAATTTACTCAATTTACTCATTTTACTCATTTTACTCATTTTACTCATTTACTCGTTTTACTCATTTTTCTCATTTTACTCAATTTACTCATTTTAACTCAATTTACTCATTTTACTCAATTTACTCATTTTACTCATTTTATTCAATTTACTCAATTTACTCATTTACTCAATTTACTCATTTTACTCATTTTACTCAATTTACTCAATTTACTCAATTTACTCAATTTACTCAATTTTACTCAATTTACTCATTTTACTCATTTTACTCATTTTACTCATTTACTCGTTTTACTCATTTTACTCATTTTACTCATGGGTCTCAGTCTTCTTTTTTTAGCGGTTCTGTACATCTCGCAGTCTCAATTTTTTTGCAAAGCCATTTTGGAGTCTGAATCTTGGTCTCGCAATCTAAAACCTCAAATAGTAGTATCTGTCTCACAGAGAAAAAACGCTAGTCTCAACGTCTCACAAAGTCTCCCTCTTCATTCGCCACCCCTTATTTAACGTATTTTGGTGAACTTTTATAACTTTATTAGCTGGATTATACATAATTTATGATAGTATGTCCATACCTGTCTGGGTTTTCCGTCTTGCCATACCTGCAGTATTACAAAAAGACATTGCAAAACATGTTAAGGTGGCTCGCAATACTTTAGACAGTTAGCCCAATGTGGAGATGAATAAGATCCAAACCTACAAACATTGAGCTGACATGCAGTCTAAGTCATAAAATGAAATAATCATAATTTGATGGCAAGAGCCAAATGAATCAAATTCATAAATTCAAACCTTATACATAGGCTCGATTTCCACCACTCTGTCTTGAATCCGGTCTTCGTTTCTCCCTATGAGCGTATAGGCTCATTTTTCAGAGCAGCGGCTAGTAATCGAGCCTAGCTGATACTACACCGATGCAAGGTCGGTACACCGCAAGAGGACCAGGTGTAGCTGTTCACATAGGGGGACTGTTTGCAGGGACTGGTAGCAAGACTGTGTCCCGGACTCCCGGGGACATTTGTTTGTCCCTTGCGTGTACACGACATGACTGGGAGCTTTACATGTTGCCAAGGCAGTCCGATTTAGTCTTTGACTGGTTTATTTTCTATTTGTTAACTTTGTTTCCGCTACAATATTTTTTTTATGAAAAATGGGTATAAGTTCACATAAAGGGACTTGTTGCAGGTCACTTGTCCCAGGGACATTAGGCCCCTCAGCTCGATCATGTGTGCCGACCTTTAATTTAATAATAATTTAAATAATTATTATGTATTAAATGATCTTCTCACACACCACTGGTAGCCATGTCAAGCCGACCGCCGCAAAGCCTGACCTTTATTGTAAAATCAAAAACTATACACATCACGCTAAAACTGGGAAGCTTCCAAAATTACAAGCTTTGTACATCAGTTACATTGCATAACGCCGAAATTAAAAAATACAACAAAATACTACTGAAATTCTTTGGGTGGGTGGGTAGGGAAGGTCAGTAATGGCGGACGCAAACAAAAACAACTGCCCGCCTCACCGGTCACATGACCTATACCCAGGCCCCAGCGGTGTGTGAGAAAAACATTTTCCACTTTTTTCGTTTCACTCAGCCAGTGGAAAATTACCCACCATAGCCTCTGATCCACAGTTCCACCTCAAGTGTACTTCTTCTCCTTTCCATTCTTCTGGAATGTCAATGACAACTTTGAACCAATGTGTGGACCACCTATCAGATTATATTTGAATGCAATTTAAACCAATGCATGTTCCATGTAAGTTCCATCATTGAGATCTAGCCTGGGCCATTTATAATAATTTACAAACCTGGTATCTTAGAGACGGGAGTTTACTCAATGGAGACATTTTTGTTATGGGCTAATTTTGAATTAATAAAAGTCATGTCTTACGTTGGACCATAACTGTTTCCTACTTGAGCCTCAACAAACTTTCCACTGATAGCGTCATTGTATGTGACTCTACCAGGAGCTGCATGGTGAGAAAGAGAACTCACTGAGAGTTTCTTGGGATACAATCTGCAACGAGAATAACATCTCTAAGCAAAATGTACTGACTTTTAATTAGATGACTAATTACTATATTACACACTGTGCATTGTGACTGACAACATCTTATGGTGGAGAAAAGGGATGTCACCGCGACGGATGTGAGACAAGGAACGAGAGATGGGGGACATCAGATGGGTGATGAAGGATGTGAGACGAGGACGAAGGATGTGAGACGTGAGACGTGAGACAGGGGACGTGAAATGGGGGAATTTGAGATGGGGGGATGTGAAACAGGGAACGTAAGATTGGGGATGAGATGGGGATGTGAGACAGGGGACGTGAGACGGTGGATGTGAGATGGGAGGTGGCAATGTGAGAATCTTATATTATATCAAGTTCAGAAAGACTTTGGCATATCTTCGGCCGTGTAGGGTGTACACACAATGTACCCTTAAGCCAGATTTAAATTTATAATGATATCCGGCAGAGTTGGTAGGTCAGCTGAGAATGACTCCAGTTATTGGACCTTACTGGGCCGGTGTAAAATGGCAGTCTCTGCAAACCATTGTTTGTCATTTTCCAATTCATGTTTTGAGAGATAACAATGCGTCTGCAGGTCACAAAACTATGGTATGGAGTACGTACTGTATTGTCGTATTGAATTAAAATTCAACATAAAAATACATCGATCATCATGGGCTAATTTTTTTATATTTTGCCAAAAACATTCCTTTGGGTGTTGTACTAACTTAAGGAAAATAGTTAAAAGTTCCAACGATTTTTTTAACGGACGAAATTTTAAAAAGTTCGAAATTGAATAATTAGCGGTTTTCAGCTCAAAAACAGCTTCAAATTCTCACGCTTCTTTAGGAAGACGGTGAAAGCGTAAAAAAGACTCTATAAAAACAAAACTTGGGCACTCGTGTTGAGTCGTATAATCCATTAAAAGTCCAACATATTGATGAACGGTAATTGTAGCTCGAGAGTTCGCGATGACATTAAAATTTCAACCGGCGATGCAGAATTCCCTCTAATCTCGACAGGATTTATATCGCATCGTGCTTAAAACCTTTAACATACACATATCATATGTAAAATGCGATTAAAAAGGCATTTTCTAAACAATACATAAGGAAATTACTTGCTTCTAGTCTCAAGCGCGCAGAAGTTAATTGATCAACGCATGACCGAAATATGACCTTTAGCTAGTAACGCAAGGCGGCCACTCACTAGTCACGTTTCGCGTCGATTTAATTAGTCAATGTTTTGTTGTTTTTTTGGCGAGCGCACGAAGCGCGCAACAGCGAGCGCAGAGCGCGAGACGAAAGACGAAAGAACAACCGTCTCATGCTCCGCGCTTGCTGTCACGCGGCGCTCGCTCGCCGAAAAAACCCTAACCTATACCTGCCAACTTTTCCTAAGTTGAATGCGTGTGATTTTCGTATCCATATTACCCGAATTTCCGAAAAATTTCCGACAACTTCCGAACATTGCCGAAGAAGTTCCGACGACTTCCGAACATTGCCGAAGATTCCCGAAGATGTTCCGATGTTTTCCGAAGGCTGCCGAATGTCGCGGTGCAAAGCTCAAAATCTTCGCGCGATCTTGCCAAGACTGACACTTATCTCAAACGCGACATTTAGCGCCGTTCATTGGACTATTTTGGGTGGAAATTGAATCCAATCTTTCACGTTAATGGTTAATGAACAAGTAGTCCGGAATTGTGAGTCAGGCGTGTGAAATTGTCCTGTATGCGTGTGATCGATGTTTTCGATCCGCAGGCGTGTGACACACGCACAATGCTGAGTTGGCAGGTATACTAACTGCCTGTACTGCAGACTTCTTCCCACCCTCATCTCTAGAGACGGGAAGATTCCTTGACGATATTTCGTCCCTTTCGGGTGAAGTATTAGAGTGGTAAGTACAGGCCTAGCGCACTGATCTGAGAAGCGAGCGTGAAGCGGGGAGTACCGCCACGCCCACGTGTATTCGCGCCTCGCTCTCGCTACTCACATTTTGCCTTCTAGCTCTCTTTTTCAACACTGGCAAATCTTACTTGTAGTCTCCTGTTCCGCAGACTAGTCATGGCACAGAGATCAGGGGGCTCTCACATCAAATTAGAACTAACAAATTAATCTTACTTAGTTCTGCGCCAGCTTTCGCTAGACTTTCTAAAAGCCCTTTCCAATATTATTTTTCCCTTTCGTTGGTTTTGGTTTCCTCGTTGTCGCGCGTCGCCCGGTTTCGCTCAAAGAAGACGACTTGTGGCAAGTCTAGCTTTCGCTCGCGGTCAATAATGCAAGGTCTGGAAATGAAAAACCTTCAGAAACTGTTCCTATAAAAGCTTGAGAAGGTTCAAGCAAGACACAATAGAAAAATAAATATTAATAATTAGTTGTTCCTCAAACCAATAGACTAGCTTTAGTGAGCAACGCGAAACGTGACTATGAGCGACGCAAAACGTGACTAGTTTCGGGTGGCGGCTTGCGTTACTAAAGGTCATATTTCGGTCATCGCGTTTGATGTATGTATTTATTGTCCATGATCTGTCAAGACTGCTGTCAGCTGTCAATTTTCAAATCTACGTACAGTTCGTGACATTTGTACACTTGCCGTTCTCTTGAATTCGGTCTTCTGACCTTCTTTGCTTCAAGTGCATTTCTAACGGGGCAAGATATGTTGTATTATGAGGAGGATTTTGAAGTAGAATAGAGCCTTCGACTGTGTTTTTACCATCAATTTCAGTCCGAAAACAGCACTGACTACGATTGCGTTACACGACACAAATTTGCATAATAAACGTACCAGACATGTCTAGTCAGTCGTTATGGTCGAATGATTCCATGATTCCGTTTAGAAATTGAATCAAATAACCATTTTTTAAGCGGAAAGCGTTCAGTCGTTTTGAATGTAAGATCTTTATGTTGGCTTAAGTAATGATTCAGAAGAGTCCTTCCCTTCACAAAAGGCGGTAGCGAGTGGGAAAGTAGAAGGCTAGGACTTTATCGTACTTTACAATCGTGCGTGCACGCCGGATTGACAAAAGCCATATTAGGTACGCATGATTGACGGAAGTGTTTGCCAAACTTCATAGTATTGTTTTTCGACCAATCAGGAAAAAAGTCCAGAATCTGGATGTTTTACATCCGGCATTGTTCCTCGAATGCGACGCCTGTGATTTGCATAAAATTATACCGCTCACGCCACATGCCAAGACAGTTTATTTTACTGACGGGGAAATATTTAATACCCAGAGCTAAAACTTTCCGGTTGGAAAGCACAATAACCAAGGGTTTCTTTACATGTAGATTTTATTATCAAATGATACTATACCAGATGCCATTATAGCAGTCAAAGTCGGCCTTCGTTGTAAGCGACAAAAATGGCAGCTGTATAAATATTCCAATTGAAAAAGCTAGAAACAACGTTTGGAGAAACTTATTACACAGTCTTAAAAAGGAAGAACAAACAAGTGTCTTTCGATTCTCGATATTCTCGGAAAATGGCTCTTAATCAATTACTGAGTGTAAAATTATCCATGCCCGCCATCAAACGATAGGAGGCTAGGTGATGTGGCATAAAATTAATTACCATAATTATCCCGTTTGTAAATTGCTAAAAAAAATTAAATTATTGGTATAAAGAAATTCAGTAACATTCAAAACTCATTGCATGTTTATAAAATTAAGTTATTTCGTATAAACAGCTTTATATCCCAAACAGCTCTGATAAAAATTAATAAGCTTTTAAGCTTATGATTTGAATACCGTATATACAACTGAATATATACATTACATGAATAACATCGTCCATTACAAGAAAACTATACCTGCTGACAAGTTAAACATCGGCGAAAAATTGTGAGGAAATAAACTTCTCTGCTCTTTCTAAAGTGCATCCGCCAATTCTTTCTCGCGCTGTGTTTGTCCGCCATATTTGTTGCTCGCCTCAAAGTCACGCAATCGTAACCGACTCGTAACCTCGTTCCCAGGCCCTGTGCAGTGTCTGATACGCTCCGCGAAGGATCTGAGCGCTCATGGAGGTGGCCGAGAATTATTTTCCTCAGCTTTTACATATCCAAAATCTGCCTCAGGAGACCAGGAGATATACGTACAGTTTGGGCATCCCTCATGGAAAATATAGGACAGTAGGTAATCCTAAATGCAGGCATTTGATTGGAAGATCACCATAAAGTTTGTTTTCCGACTACAACTGGAACAGTTCGCAGGAGAGCTTTGTTCGCCCAAACAATCAAGGATAAATATGAAGTACTTGGGGATTACCGTAAAAGTTCTATTAAGCCCCCGGGGGGCCTTATTTAATTTTAGGTCTCAAGAAGTGGGGGCTTATTAGAGGAGGGGGGCTTAATAGAGAGGGGGGGGGGGGGGCTTATTTCAAATCATAAATTTTCGAGAAAATTTTGTCAAACTTTACTATTATACAGGCCAAGGAGCAAAACCACTAACTAAAAACCGTCTTACAAATGCAACGTCACTTTTATCCTAACTCAATGATTAAAGACCACGTTTTCAATACAAAGTATAACCCTGGACCTAACCCTGGACCTAGTTCTACTATTGAACAACCTACAACAGCTGCTAATTCCTCAAATCCAACTCACGCGACGTTGCAACCATATACTGGTCTTTTCAACGCTACGAAAAGATCCAACTCAAACTTACACGATTCAAACATCATCTTCTGAGCTATACTTTCTACAAAGAAAACAATTACATCCCAAGATCACTTTCCCACGCAAACCCCCCCCCCGGGGGGGGGGGGGGTACTCCTCATAATGGACTATACGGGGAGGCTCCGCCCGAAAGGGGTCCTTTTTTAGGCTCGAGGTATATGAAAGGGTAGGGCTTTCACGAGTTGAAGTATATGAAAGGGTAGGGATTTCACGAGTTGAAGTATATGAAAGGGTAGGGATTTCACGAGTGATGTATATGAAAGGGTAGGGATTTCACGAGTAAATGATATTATTGTTGTTGGTCAACATCTCTACCGTAATGCTTGTAATGCTTCATTACAAGGATATAGAAAAGGGATGCAGTGCTTCTACTGTAGGTATGTGAAAGGGGTACCATTTTCATAATTTCTATGGAAGGTATATGAAAGGGGTACCTTTTCTGTGGAAGGTATATGAAAGGGGTACCATTTTCTATGGAAGGTATATGAAAGGGGTACCTTTTCTGTGAAAAATGGTATATGAAAAGGGTAAGGGGTTGGACCTCTGGGCGGAGCCTCCCCGTATAAAACTTTTTTGAGTACCCCCCCCCCCCCCCCACCCCGGGCGCAAACCGCCTTTTAACACGGATAACCAGAGATTTCATCGACGGTGGCGATATGTCTCCTATTCTGCTGTTTACCGCCACCTAAAGCTGCTCATCATCGAATGCCGAAACAAGATTAACGTACTGACAAAGAAACTCTCGCATCACAAGGAACTGTTGCGCAACTCCTGTACACCGGACGCTTTTTTATTTTACTCCACCAAACTGGATTCCATGGCCTTATCGCTTGAGTCTCTACTTACTAACAGACGTGCCAAGAAGACCGCTCCCATCCGCCGTATGATTGATAATCATTTTACTGACAATAGGTTTAACCCACGCCACGGGTGTGACTAACGCCGATACTCCATAACACCGATAACTCAACTCATTACGTAAAGCGGTTTGCAGTTAATTTATTTCTTTAAGTTATTCTGCATATATCATATTCCGCATAATTATGCCATTCCGCAAGTCATGCCACATGCCATTCCGCAAACTCATTCCGTCTTTTACCCTCACCGGTTCTACAAGTCTATGGTAATCGTTCCTGAGTAAATATGGATAAATTAGAGTTATTTGGTTCCAAAATGGACTTGTTAAAGTCAGGTGAGCTTCCAGGCGGCGCGCCCAAGCTCTTGGGGTGATGGAAGCCCTTTCGCTTGAATATAGTTTTCTCATGAAAAACCATTTGACTAAACTAGCTCGTTTACTTTGTAAGGCTTTCCTCTCCCTCAGAGCTTTCAGGCGGCACGACCAAGCTCTTGAGGTGATGGAAGCCCTTTCGCTTGAATATATAGTTTTCTAATTTATTATATGGCAAACTGGTCCACGATGAAAAGGAGCATTCTGATTGGTTCCCTGAGCGGTCCGAATTTTGCAATACGGACCGCTAAGATGGACCGCTCACGAACTCATTTCGCCGAATTCCTTTTAAGAAACATTGAACAAAAGAAAACTGTTTTCTATTAAGTAGAAACATTTTCCTCATGTCTGGCAAAGTGGGCTGAAAAATGCAAGAATGTGCTTAGCTTTGGCGCGCGCGCATTAGCCGAGAATGGTTGCATTAATTTATCAGCAATTTTTTTAAAAAGCCATTATAATAAAAACTTTATTGAACTAGCTTGTTCGGTCCGTATTGGGAAATATTGGTCTCGCTCTTTTTTTGCAAGTTTATGGACCTCGACTTCGGCTCGGTCCATAAACTCCCAATACGGACCTCACACTAGTTCAATAACATCTATGTATAAACCGTTTGACTATAGGCAGGAGCCCGTTCGCTTCCTCGGAGCGTTTACTGAGGTGACGCGTTCTGAAAGCTTTTGTAAAAAAAAATAACGTTACGGCTATCGGGGTTGGTGGTTTATTTGATTCGTAAAGCATTTTGCTGGAGTTTTTCTCGAATGTTTCAAGTTAGAGATGTCCGATGGTCTTCAATTGTTTATCTGATTGTTTATGTTGTGTACTAAGTAGCTAGTGCATATATAGCCGTTTATATTCAAGCTAGCGCAAGCGGCCGGTTTCTCCTGTTCGTAAAGTTTTGCACGATATAGTATATATTTCGAATAACCTCGATATAACGATGTTCCCGGTATAACGATCAACATTTTACGGCCCGGCAAATGTTACAGTAAATGTATGGAGAAAAACTCCCGATATAACGATACTCGATATAACGATATTCCCGATATAACGATCACAATCTGGCAGCCCAAACGTAAACATTTACCCCGATATAACGATAAAATCAATCATCGCGCGATGAAAAAGGAGGCTTAACACTTGAAAAGATATGACAATACTCCCGGGCAATACTTTTCCTTTATAATTTAGTTCTCATTGCATAAGGACTGTAACGTGTCTGTCAACAGCTTGTTACGATAGGGATTTATACAGTACATGACAAATCAATTATTAACAATACCCCGATATAACGATATTTTTGGCTCTTTTCCCGAAAAATCGTTATATCGGGAATTCGTTATTACGATCTCCCGATATAACGATCTAATTTGGTCGGTCCCTTGGCACATCGTTATATCGAGGGTTTTTTTTTTTAAAGGATTACTTACATCTTAGTCAGGTAATTTTTTTATTTTCGATTTTGCAGTGTTTTTGATTTCATAAATTGCTAAACAGCTCAGTGCAGTGTACTGTTGTAAAATAAATTCATCGAGTACTTAGCGGCTATTCTAGTTAGCGGTTTCTTTCTTTCAGTTAGCGATGTGTTCGAATGTTAACTTATATTACTTAGCCTGACTTTACCGGCGGCTGAGTTCGTCTGCGACGCAGGCTAACTTATATTTGATGGAATAATTTTAATTAAACGGGCCTCGGATTTTGTCACTGATGGCAATGTTGACAGCTACAACACATTAGAGTTGCCTGCGGAGGAGGCTAACAACACATGTATATCACGCGTAAAGGCGTTTTATTCGAAGCACGCGTCTTTCTTATTAGGGCCCGGCGGCACTAGGCGAATTTTTGTTTGTTTTGCAAAAAATATCTGTCATCAGTTCCGTTTCACAAGTGCGAACGGCGATTTGTTTCCTACCAAAATTTTGTCAAGTACCAAACTTCAATGGCGCCGCAGGACAAAATTTTGTCAAGCGTCAAAACTGACAGATTCGTCAATTCACACACATTAATCTCAAGGTTACAGCGATGATTATTCGCTTACCTCGGTCCGTACAACTACTACAGATCCCAAATTTTACCTGCTAGAAGCACCTGATGATGTTTGAGTAGCACAATTTGCTTTATAAACAGTGAACAGTACACGGTCCCATCGGGTACAAGTATTGCGTTAAAAAGTGACGGCGACAGTCGGGAAAAGCGGTAAGAAACACTCGTTTAAAACTCGTCGTTTAAAATTTCAGTCCGAGAAGAAGAAATATCTAGTTAGAGGGTCCCCTATACTTTTTCGTGACGCGTGAATGGGCATTTTTTTATTGCGTGAAGCGTGAATGAGGATTTATTTTTTTCGTGATTCGTGAATCTATATTTTTTGCGTCCTCGGGAAACTGGCTTTCGATTTCTTCGTGATCCGTGAAATATGTATTTACTTACGCGTGATTTGTGAACCATCGACTCTTGCGGGAATAATTTTTCACTTTTTTGAAGATCTTAGCGTCATTTAAGCTCGTAAACTACACCAAACTGGATTTGAATAAGGATGTGGCTGTTTTTGATGTAATATGTTCTGCATCAGATGAAGTGTTGTTGGCAAGTTGCAACACACAACAACAGATTTATCAGATTTCAGTCGAGAAGGATGGTGTTGGACTAACTGGCAGTGTCACAGAGCTAGTTGCCTAACCTGAGGGTACAGAGAAAGTTGCCAGCATGACTGTTAGCAAAGGACACCTTTACTTTTCCTCGGAAGGGCCAAAAGGAGGGCTTTTCCAGTTCAATCTTGGTTCTAGTGTTACAATCGTGCCTCGTGACAGCTTCAGAACAATGTAAGGTGCACGGGGTTGCTGCATTTAATGAGGGAATAGCATTCTCGGACCCAAAAGCACACCAAATCAAGCACTACAGCCCTTCTATTGGAATTTCTGTGTTAGCTGGAGACGGCGAGGAAGGAAGGGGCAAAGGACGTGCCGAATTCGCAAACTTCATGCAACCAACTGGACTTTGTTCTGAGTTTAATTGCAACTTGTTTGTCTGTGACTCACAACTCGGAGAGATTTCTATTGTTACTGGATTGCAAGGCACATGCGATTTTCTTTCAGTTGTTGGAAAGTTGTACCGTTGTTTTGGTGTCCACAAGAAACCACCAAGTGGTAAACCCCATTGGAAGCTGACAAATATGAAGAAACACTGATGTCCATTGCAAGATACATCAAGCACTCAGTTGACGAAGTTAGGGAGGTAACAGAAAACCAAAAGAAAAGCCTAAATGGGCCCGACGGAACAGTTGCATCGAAGACAGTTGATTCTGTTCAGATGATTGCTGATGGTGTCCTACAACTGGACGGCAATTTGCAAGCAGTAAACGGGGAATACAAGGTGAACCTGGAAAGCTGCATGACGGAGCAAGTGGAATCGCTTCATGCAACACACCACCTCAAACATGATGCCGGAGCTCATGTCCTCGATTACGCACGGTCATTTGGAAATACCGTTAAAGAAGGACTGAAGCGAACAACGATGTGGTCTGCCCACTATTTTACCAACAAAAAATCATATTATCCCATCCCAACAAACTCGTTGAGATTTTGGGATATTCCCTTACTGCCACCACTGCCAGCTGTATCGATGAGCAATGTGCATCAGGATTTCATGAGAGAATGGGCAAGAAATAATGGGAAGGCTGTGCGGCAAAGAACTGTTAGACAGGAGACTACGAAATACAAATCAGGCACACTTCCGTTGAACATGTATCAGACTGAAGAAGAAATTGGAGAGAAACTACAGTTTGATGGGGCAAGTGAGGACAGGGAAGAAGGACAAGAAGAAATTGAAGGTGACAAGTACAGTGATGAAAGTGGTAGTGACCCTGGCAGTGATCTGAGTGACGATGAACTGACCAGACAAAACTTGTCGTTTTTTGAGACCCACTCGCTCAGGACGCAATGTCTCGATCAATAAGAAGTATGGTGTGTAACTGTTTTTATCTGTAGTGGCTCTGGATGAAATGAAATACATGCATGTCGAGATTGAGGTAGATGTTGAAATGAGTGGAATCGACTAAACTAGCCGAACTACCGTAGTGGATAGTCATCCTACGCTCTACCACAAAGTTGTTTTCAATTAACCAAGCCACAAAAGATTTAGACATGCTGACGACCAGAACAGAGTCTGAAATTACCAAAAGATGGCCATGTGTAACTATATCTACTGTGGTACTATTGCCAGATACATTTTTGTAATGATTGTATTTGTATGTTTTGCTAAACGTGAATAGAATTTGTATTTTTACGTGAAAAATGATTTAGCCTTTGCATTTTTACGTGAAACGTGATTGCTTACTTTTTCTGTGAACGTTGAAGCTGTTTTTCGAATTTTTCGTGATGCGTGAAAAGGGCAATTACTTTTGCGTGAAACTGTTTTCAGAAGAGGTATAGGGGACCCTCTAGTTAATCAGTTTGTGTATCATACAACGAAGGCAGGAGAGTAAAAACTTTAGAAAGTACTGGTTTTAAAAGATTGTCGAGGAGTTGAATGCAAAATTTCACAGCAACAACAGAGGTGACGTTCGGTTTCTACGTGATTGATAGTACTTGATATGTTGTGGTTCGCGAATAATTTGTCATGATTTTTGGTTCTCAAGTGCGTCCGCGTTTATCAAAATGACAATTTCGCGGAGACAAAATTTGTAGTATATTTTGGTAGCGCCAAACAAATTTTGTCAGCCTATAGTGCGGCCGGGCCCAAAGGCGTCTAGGTCCTCAAATCGAGTCTCTGGCTTGTTATGAAACCTCGTACGCGGCTCGTAAAAACGACATTTTACGATAATAATACGACTGGAAAAATCGACTTTTGATCAGTTTCAAAATTGATTTACGAGAGAAACACGACCGAATTGCGACATACGGACGACTGGAATACGCGTAAATTACGACCTAAATCATTGTAATTTACGATCGATTTACGACCTGAATGCGTTCTAGGGTACAGTAGCGATAGGAGGTGATGTGGCATTAAAATTGATTACCATAATTACAGTATTACTATTATCCCGTGAATACCGTATACAAGTGAATATATATTACATGAATTAACATCGTGCATTACAGAAAACTATACCTGCTGAACAAGTTAACATCGGCGAAAAATTGTGAGGAAATAAACTTCTCTGCTCTTTCTAAAGTGCATCGCCAATTCTTTCTCGCGCTGTGTTTGTCGGCCATATTTGTTGCTCGCTTCCGTGAGCTGGCCAAAGTCACGCAATCGTGACCGTGACCGACCCGTGACCTCGTCCCCAGGCCCTGCGCAGTGTGTGATACGATTTTTTTCAATCTCGACCCCAGAGCTCTTCTATTTTGCATGACCGAAAGCAGCGAAGGTCTGGGGTCGAGAATGGATTTTTTGGGGGGAAACCGGGCGAACTTTTCTGCCCGGTGTATGTGGGGGGGGGGGGGAGAGTCAGCTTTTGCCGGGTATGTATCGATGGTCTCTCAGAGCCCCTACCCCATTATAGTCTATTCTGTGGCCAATTATAGACCCCATGTTAGTCACTTTGTGAACCCTTTTAACTACAGGTTTTCCCAAAAATACTGAGATAATTTAGCAGTTATTTCCAGAGAAGCATGCTCGAAACTGTATTTCCCAACTTCTCGCTTGAGCTAAACGTAAACTAGTAACACGTGACTCGCAGGATTAACTATTTTTAGGATGCGAGGGTGATAACCAAGGTTTTGAGATCGAATGGAGTTCGTTAGTCTCCTAGGTATTCACGATCTTGTTTTGGAAAGTTTTCACATTTTCCATCACCGAGATTGAAGGTACATTGTATTCCGTGTCAACTGAGTGAGTGCTCTTCTTTTATTGTATAAAATATTACATATTTTCCAAAATATAAAGGTTTGATAATTCAAAAATTGGAGTACCGTGTGTGGGACATACACTGGGGCGGAGAAGTTCACCATTCACTTATGCCCTGGGGACCAAGGACTTCACTAGGCTTTCATTTGCAAAAAAGTGAATGCCCCGCTCATGCCCGAGGAGCGGGGGGGGGGGGGGGGGGGGGGCGGGGGTTGATAGGCAATTGATGAGCTGGTTGCTGGCTTGCATGCCAATATACAATGGTGGAATGGAAACGAGAATATTTTATATACCAGTGTGGCAAATGGATATTTTATTTTAAACCTCGATAAACTCGAACCAAAAGTTGTTTCCTTGGACTTGTTTTCACTGTAATTTTACCCCTGATATTTCGAACTTCCCGATTTCTCGAACCAATTTTCGTTTACCGTGGAGGTTCGAGAAATCGAAGTTCCACTGTACATAGTCTACATTATGGTGACAACGATACTTGATCAAACAATGAACTTCTGCAGTAGCGACATTTAATTAAATAATTACACGTACTGTAAAAATATACTGTATGGTATGACTCACGCGATAAAATTTCAAACACGCGATCCTGGAATTCGTTCATTACGCCAAAAGAAAAAAATCGTATGAATTAAACAATTTGTTAAAAGAATTTTCAGGTTTCTTCCTTGTGTCATTCAAAGAAAAGTCGGATATTTTTTTGTGTGTGTGACCAGTGACGTCAACATCCCGAAATATTCTGGGAGTCGAGACTTGCCAACGGGCTTGACCTGTGGAATGTAAAGTATTGCGACCAGACTTGGGAAACATTTATTTTTTGGACTGCGCATCGTGTATCGAGGCCGGAAAGAAAAAGCTTTCATCAGTGATGGCTACAGTCGGTACAATCTCTTTCCCTTTAGCTCGATATTTGGCAATTTATGTAGTACTGGCGTCTTCGCTGGTTAACTTCCTCGAGCGGATACTGTTCTTCTCAGAACGATTGCAGTTACGATCACAGTTGTTGTGATTAGCATATGCGTATATGGCAGTAACTGTCTGGGACAGCCCTGTGCTTATGACATTGAATGTCGATCTTGGGATAGCTGTTGCGATGGGATATGCTCTGATGACTGTTTCGAGTCCAATGTTGGTGCCATTGTTGGTATAGCGATAGGAGTTTGCGTTCTCATTTGCGTGCTCTCTCTCTGTGTTATTTCGCTTGCTATCGTCCGAGTCGACGTTATGGCGGAAGAGTCTATAGTGGGGCAAAATGTCGCAGCAACGACTACTATCACCACAAGATGCGCCACACAGACCAACACTCCCTACCAGTACCAGGCGTCAGTCTCCACCGTCCCTACCAACAAGGTTACTTATACAAACCCCCACCGCAGTATGTACAGTATCCGCCATACAATGCTGGATCAACAAAAGTCAAGTGAACCACCTCCACCTTACAGTGGTGCAGCAGTGCGGAAGTTCAGGGGGAGTGTATGCTCCTCAAAAACACTTATGGTGCTGTACCAAAATCCATCTGCACCCCTTTTGGAACAATAGCAGTGAATGTTAGTGCCTAAATCTGATTTTTGCGTCATTAATTTTTATACAGAACATTAACAGTGTCAGCCAGGGGCTTGAATCTGAGAGTTTGAATTTGTAATCATTGAAATATGCGTATTTGGATATGTTAACATATAGAGGTTTTATTGTACAATGTACGTGAGATTCACATTTTGAGTTAGTATTCCTGTGGTAGATCTTAATGTAAAGCCCCCTCCCCCCCCCCCCACCCCACCCCCCCCCCCCTCTTTTTTCAGCAAGAAAAATTACATTTCACTCCGCCACCGAGGAAGGTATTATTTCGTTAGTAGAAAAACTTGTTAATAAACCCCAGAAAATGTTGTAATATATCAGTGAGATTATGAAGTAAAAACAGTGTTATTGTGATACTTTATTAAAATATTAGAGCTGTTGTAAACAAAGTGTTTCTTGCTTTGTCGTCGCGTGACTACTGAACTGTTTATTTTTTGTCTGGGCATGTGCATGCACTCACTCGTAAGGGAGGGGGGAGACAGGGGGGGGGGGGGAGGGGGAAGGGAGATTGCAACCTCGTTCCCAATCAGCCGTGACATACCGTTTCTCCCCTGCGTTGCGTAAAATCGGAAACTGTGCACAGGAACATAGAAGTTTATTACCAAATTAAAAGTTTGTTGGCGCATTTTCTGATCGTTTTTATCGTGGCCGGATTTATCTTCTCTCGGCCCCGGACCCTACAGTTTTCAGTGGGTGGGAAGGAGTATTTATAAATGGGTTATACATGGGATAAAACAGTTAACTGGTTAAGTCAGTTACGGAAAACATCTTCCAATGTGGTAAACTGATCGAAAAAGCACAGATTTCAAGGAAAAAGTCAGGACTGCAAAACTGATAGTCAGGGCGAGGAGCGAGGACTGCTCGCAAAACGGTCCGTGTAGGCAAAGAAACGAGAGTTCGAAAAGAGACTCACCGTGTTGCAGGAAAATTCGACAAGTAATTCAATTCAGGGGTAACTGCCACTCGGTTACGCAGCGATTTGCAACTTTCAAAGGAGTTTGTAAAACGATCATCTACAACAGGCGCTGAGTGGAGAAGAGCGCGAGTTTTTTTTTAGGAGCGCGAGTTTTCAGGGGCGCGCGCGCGAGAGAAGAGACGCGTGACCTTTCGACTTGCGTTTCATTTTAGGTACATTTTATGAACGAACCCCCCCCCCCCCACACAGTACACACACACACCTTTATACCCCCCCCCCCCCCCCCCTTCTGGTTTTCCAACCCCCCTCCTGGTAATTATAGCACAGTCCCTTGGCTACTACAAAATATTAGTTTCCGTGTCGGCTTCTATTTCGATTTTGCACGTATTACCAGACATGTTTTTTTTTATTATAAGAGTGTTGCAAATGACTCAATTACAATCAAATGATATATTCTCAGACTGATAGCTATTGTAGTGTAGTTACATTTTAAATTTACAGTGAGGGTGACAACATACTTGATACTTGATTATGACATTTAATAATTACGTGTATAATAATTACGTGTACTGTGAATATAATTATGAGTGACGTGATGAATTTCAAACACGCGATTCTGGATTTCGCTTGCTACGCCACAACAAAACAATCGTATTAATTAACAATTTGTTAAAATAATTGGAAGCTTTCTAGCTTCCTATTATAAAGAAAACACGGAGTTCGTTTTTAGCTTTTTGTGTGTGTGACTTTCAAGTGACGTCACCATCCGGGAAACATTTTATTTTGGGACTGTATTCATCGTATAGGGAAAGAAAACGCTTTGAAAGTGATGTCTACCGCCGGAACAATCTCTCTCCCTTTTGTTCCATACTTGGCAATTTGTGCAGTAGTAGCATCCTTGCTGGTAATACCCTCGAGCGGTTATAGAAACTGTTCTTCTCAGAACGATTGCAGAAACGATGACAGTTGTTGTGCTGGCAGATGCGTGTATGACATTAACTGTCTGGGACGTTCCTGCTCAGACGACACTGAATGTAGAACTGTGGAAAGCTGTTGCGATGGAACGTGCTCTTATAGTTGTTTCACGTCTGATGGTCATGTTGGATCGCGTGAAGTTCTAGCTTATGTAGTCATGTTCCTTGTCATTTGCATTTTCGTCGGCGTTGTGATTTGTTGTTGTTTATACGCTTGCCATAAATGTCCGAGTTGTGTTTATGCATATGACGGAATTCGAAGAGATGTATTGAGGCCAACTGTCGCAGCTGCAACTACTACGAGGAGTAATACCACAAGATGTGCCACACAAACTAACACTCCCTACCAGTACCAGGGTCAGTCTCCACCGTCCTACCAACAAGGCCACTTACACAACTCCCCACCGCAGTATGTTCAGTATCCGCCATACAATGCTGGATCAACAAACTCAAGTGACCCACCTCCCCCTTACAGTGGTTCAGAAGAGGGAAGTTCAGGGGGAAGATCAACAAACTCAAGTGAACCACCTCCCCCTTATAGTGATGCAGAAGAGGGAAGTTCAGGGGGAGGATCAACAAACCAAGTGAACCACCTCCCCCTTACAGTGGTGCAGAAGAGGGAAGTTTCAGGCGGAGATCAACAAACTCAAGTGAACCACCTCCCCCTTATAGTGATGCAGAAGAGGGAAGTTCAGGGGGAGGATCAAACAAACTCAAGTGAACCACCTCCTCCTCACAGTGATGTAGCAGAGGGAAGTTCAGGGGGAGTGTATACTACTTATTATAACTTGGAACTGATTTTTGCGTCATTAATTTGCAGGGCAGGCCTAGGGTCGGCCAGTCGTTCAACCTCGTTCCCAGGGTCTCTCGTCCACCGCCCGATGAGAGACCCTGGGAACGAGGTTGCCAGTGGTTTAGCCCTATACTGGAATCTGAAGGGTTGGAATTGTAACTTTTGACATTTTTACATTGAAAGTATGGATAGTTCATATGTTAAAATATAGATGTTTTGGCCTACAATTTAAATAAGATTCATCTTTGATGAGTTTAGGTTTAGTATTACCGGGGTATATCTAGGATAGGGGCCCAGAGAGTGTTTAGGACCCTTCCCTTTCAAGGGGGGATTCTACCTGAATTTCAATGAAATTTTAAGAGGTTTAAAGAAGGGATAGAAGGGGGAAAAAAACAATTTGGAACATCAACAGACAGTTGATACCCACGCGGGTGCTCTTGCGTGGTTATCAACTGTCGTCAATTGTCAATCTACTAATTTTTAACTTCAAATTCTAATTTTAAAACTACATTAAATCTTCAATATTTCTTATTTCCCTAAATTTTACAACTCCTTTGAGAAAAACTATTTCCTCCCCAAAATACCCCAAAATCACCCAAAAATTTACAAAACACCCCATAACATAGATTCATAGGATGAGTGGAGCGTTTTTGGATTGCTTGAAACGCGAACGAGATTAGAAAATGGCATTCAGGTAGAATCCCGCCTTAACTAAAAGAATATTAATGTAAGCACACCCCACCCCCTACCTCCACCCTCTTTTTCAGCAAGTAAAATTACATCTTTCACTTCCATCGCCGAGGATAACATTATTTCGCAGTAGAAAAGTTAAACTTGTTAATAAAGCCATGAAAAAAAATCTCTGTGAAACTACGTTCAGTTTAAGCTAGTATATTTTATCTTAATTTTGTAATATATCAGCGAGATTATTAAGTAAAAACAGTTTTATTGTCATACATCATGATTAAAAGATTAGAGCTGTTGTAAACTTATTGTTTCTTGTTTGTCACTGGACTAGTCACTGTTTTTAATTGTCTGGACATGTGCATGCACTCACTCATGAGGGAAGGGGGAGACAGGGGGAGACAGGGGGTGGAAACCCAGGAGTAATGAATGTAGGAAGTCTAAGGGAGATGGTCTCCTGTAGGGTTTAATTCCGTAACATACCGTATTCAGAGCATCAAATTTATAGAGATATAAGAAAAAGGTTTTAGAATGTGCCGTTCTTCCTTGTGTTGCGTAAAATAGCCGTCTCATCGCCGACCCATTAGGGGGCAACCTCGTTCCCAGGGGGTTGGAACGAGTAGCGAGACTGCTCGCAAAACAGTCCGTATAGGCAAATAAAGAGCCTGTTTTGCAGGGAAATCCGATAGGCGAATCAATTCATCAAGTGTGGAGTAACTGCCACTAGGTTACGCAACGATTTGTAACTTTCAACTGAAGGAGTTTGTAAAGCGATCAGTTATAATTATAAATTCATAAAAGAATTTCCGTGTAGGCTTATTTCGATTTTTGCACGTATTACCATACATATTATATATATTATACGAGTGTTGCAAATAACTTAATTACAATCAAATGATATATTAAATTTCAACTACAGTAGAACCTCTCTAATACGGACACCGAAGGGACTGAGCAAAGTGTCCGTATTATAGAGGTCGTGATTATGACGTCACTTTAAAGGCTCCACTGACGATAAGAAATGTCGATGATAAATGGTGATAACTCGATAAACTGATTGAAAACAAATGCTACTTTTATTGTATGGACAATGGGACACTTGATTAACTTGATATGTAACCACAAACAGGAAATTGTAAATTGAATACGAACTGTTATCACTGGAGTATCCGTAATAAAAGTTTATATGAATTTGCTTCCTGGGGCCGAGATTTAGTGTCCGTTTTCCTTATTAGAGAGGGTCCGTATTATATATTATAGAGTGTTTTTTTTATAGAGAATATATGGGCATTTTGCCGGGACCAAGGGAACTGTCCGTAATAGAGAGGTGTCCGTATTAGAGAGGTGTCCGTAATAGAGAAGTGTCCGTATCAGAGAGGTGTCCGTTATAGAGAGGTGTCCGTAATAGAGAGGTGTCCGTATTAGAGAGGTGTCCGTAATAGAGAGGTGTCCGTAATAGAGAGGTGTCCGTAAGGAGAGGTTATGAACTCCTGCAGCTGTGACATTTAATAATTACACACTGTAAAATATAATTATGAGTCACGCGATGAATTTCAAACACGCAATTCTGGAATTCGCTTGCATGCTACGCACAACAACAACAAAATCGTACGAATTAACAATTTGTTAAAATAATTTTCAGGGGTTCTTTCTTGTGTTATTCAATGAAAAGTCGGAGTTCTTTTCGTGTGTGTGACTTTCCAGTGACGTCAACATCCCGAAACAAATAACACGGTCATAAACTGACGGGGATATTCTGGTCGAGCTGGGAGACTTGTCAACGCAACTTGACCTGTCGCCGGGAATGTGAAGTATTGCGACGGACAGGAAACATTTATTTTTTTACTGTACTTCATGTATCGAAAACGTTTTAAGAGAATGGCTACAGTCAGTACAATCTCTCTCCCTTTTCTTCAATACCTGGCAATTTGCACAGTGCTGATGTTACCCTCGAGCGGTAAATACTGTGATCGTCGGGACGATTGCAATTACTGAGAGTTGTTGTCTTAGCAAATGCGTGTGTGGGACTAACTGTATGGCAGTTACCTGTTCAGACGACAGTGAATGTGGATCTTGGGAAAGCTGTTGCAGTGGGATATGCGATGAGGAATGTTACACCCTCTATGCTGGTGCCAACTGGCATAGTAATAGGCATTTGCGTGATCATTTTACGTGCTCTCTCTGTGTTTTTATGGGTACTGCGCTTGCGCAAGTGCCCATTATTGTCGTCGTCGAAGCATTCTTAACATTCCTTCGTAAGACTTTTTTGTTCGTAAGACTTTTTTGTAACAATTCTTTGAATAACTGAACATGATATGGCATTGTTCGATTGTTTCGCTTCATTGACAGTGGTGTCAAGTGCAATGCTTAAAAAGAAGATTGGCATCTTTAGTGAGCTATATGGAGAGAAATTGCGTTGCAAAATAAATATGAAAGACACGTTTGTTTTTAAATGTTTTTATTTACGTAGGTGTATTTCTTTGACAACTGCACGAACAGGGTCGCGTTTGATTGAGTCACATTGTTGAAGCTTTTGTTGAGTAACCGCCGGTCTTTTAGAGTCCTTCGTACAATTCATTTGTTTGATTAGGGCCCGGCCGCACTAGGCGAATTTTTGTTTGTTTTGCAAAAATATCTGTCATCAGTTCCGTTTGACAAGTGCGAACGGCGATTTTTTTCCTACCAAAATTTTGTCAAGCCTTACCAAACTTCAAAGGCGCCGTCATCCTGCCCCAGAGCAGGACAAAATTTTGTCAAGCGTCAAAACTGACAGATTCGTCAATTCACACACATTAATCTCAAGGTTACAGCGATGATTATTCGCTTGCCTCGGTCCGTACAACTTGTACCGGTCCAAAATTTTACCTGCTAGCAGCACCTATACTGATGTTTGAGTAGCACAATTTGCTTTACAAGCAGTGAACAGTGCACGTCCGATCGGGTACAAGTTTGCGCTAAAAAGTGACAGTGACAGTCGGGAAAAGCGGCAAGAAACATGCAAGTCGTTTAAAATTTCAGTCCGAGAAGAAGAAATATCTAGTTAATCAGTTTGTGTATCATACCACGAAGGCAGGAGAGTAAAAACTTTAGAAAGTACTGGTTTTAAAAGATTGTCGAGGAGTTGAATGCAAAATTTCACAGCAACAACAGAGGTTTTCGGTTTCTACGTGATTGATATGTTGTGGTTCGCCGCAGCGGCTCGTTGGTCACTGATGTTCTTACCACATTTTGACGTCTTCTGTGATCTATTACTGAACAGACCCACGGCAACATGGAATCTATTTGTTTTATATAATTTTGGAGATATTCGCTTCGGATTTTCACTTGAATGTACGCTAAATAAGCCGATAAAAATTATGTCAACAAACATCGAGTTTAGGCCACAGTGTTTTCATGCACTCAAATAAAACTTTGTGAAAACTAAACGGCTTAAAATAAACTACAGCTCAACTCAGCAAATGTTTCGAAAAGCAAATATTTAGAGACTAACCTCTATTCCGTCCTGATATGAGGAAAAACAATCTGAATTATTCCAGTCCAAATCCCGTTGCAAGTCGCTTATAAACGGCGAACGATAAGCTTAATCCCGCTAAATTTATCGGATTCTGTTCACAAATTATGAGCTAAAGGACCATCATATTTTCCTCCAAGTTCTAGCCAAGCTTGAACAGCCGATTTAAAATTCGTATCAATTGAACAACATTGAATTTCCTACGGAATATTTCCAGTTTGACGAAAATATTTCTCTGTTTTGAGCGAAGGATTTGTTGGAGCAGGCAGGGCGCCCGCGCGTTTTCCCGCTTCGTGACGTCATTCGTGCGTCTGTACTCTAATAGATAACAGTTCTAAACCAATCACGGCGCGAGTTTTACACAGTGAATTATATAATTATTTTTAGATTCTGTTATGTCAGCGCGAATGCTGCTGTGTAAACAAAGATATTACAGTATGACGACAATCAGAAGAGTATGAGTGATGAGTGATTTGAGAATTTTGTTATGTCAGCATGAATGCTGCGAATGCTGTTGTGACAAAGATCAAAGCCGCGTGTTGGATTGCAGAAAATTAATTCACCGCGCTTTCGGGAGTCTGACGTTGGACATCGTGACAAAATGATATTAGAAAATGGATTTTAGATCTACTATTGTTAAGTGTGTTAAATTTTTTTCGAAACGAGGAATGATTTTAATATGAAAATATCTTCTAAAATTAAAGACGAACTTTATATCTGCTTGGTTTGTAGACGAAAGATAAGATCATCTCATTTGAGCACAGTTTCCGTTGTTTAAGAAAACAGTGGGTGATTGTATTCAAATTAGCTTGGGTTTTAAGTCTTGTTAGATGTACTGATCAAAATGACATGAAGGTAAATAAACTGAACAGAGTTTGTTGTCCGCAACTGACAAGTCGGCGAGCTAGTTTACGAGAGCAGAGTGTTGCTAAAAGTGACCTAATAAATTTGTTACGTTAAACGTGAATCGTGCAGTGTACTGTAATTACCCAGTTCAGTTAGCTAGGATATGAGCAGAGTCAAGATGAGAACTGTTCTTTGATGGATTCTTGTGTAATAATTCGTCGTCTATTTATAATATGTCAATAATTTCGCGGCGTGTAATTGGTCGGGTTATTACACAATTACAGAGATAAAGGCAAATAGCTTTGACAGTTTGCAGGGTTTTTTTGGCAGGTTTTTTTTTCAGTTTCGTGAAGTCAAATCCCTTTGTTTTGACTGTGATTGAAACGCCTCGTATGTACAGTGGAACCCGGATAAGACGGACACGAACAATTGTCCGTATTAAGCAACGTCTAATGACTGCAGTAAAAGACCAAGGAAGTGAAACTTTTGTGTTACGCCTGCCACGCAGCACAGTGAGCAAGACAGTTGTCAAACATGTCATGACAATATACAGTGCACAGATAAGCGAGGTTAACTTTGTATGAGAGCGGAAAAGTGACCGTTGTAATGTAAGATAAAATATATGAGCTTTTCGTCGGGACAAACAAAACTGTCCGTAATAAGTGCGAAAGGGGAGGGGATAGCCTGCGTGCAGATGTCTCCTTTTCCTTGCGCGTACTAACTTTCGAGTGCCTCCCGAGTTTGTAGGGGGGTACCGCCGGGAAATTTTTGATACAGTCGAACCTCTACTAACGGCCACCTCTCCACAACGGCCACATCTCCACAACGGCCACTTTCTTTTGTCCCGGCGGACAGTCCATACATTCACTCTTGTTTTAACCTCTCTACAACGGCCACCTCTCCACAACGGCAACGGCCATTAAAACCCTATCTTTTTTTAATTTACATGAATGACATCCACAAATGCTCGGAAATATTATCGTTTATTCTTTTTGCAGATGATACTAATGTATTTTTCTCGGATACTAATATCAAAGTACTCAACCATACATTAAACGACGAACTAAAAAAGGTATCAAAATGGTTAGAAGCAAATAAACTTACTTTAAACATAAAAAAGACCCAAGTTATACTTTTTAAAACAAAAAATAAGAAAACTGAAGAGCCACTTAAAATAAAAATCAACGACAAAGAGATAAAACAAGTGGATTCTACAAAGTTCTTGGGTATAAACATAGACTCCAAGTTAACATGGAAACAACACATTGATTATATTCAACACAAAATTTCAAAAACAACTGGAATTCTTTGTAAAGCTCGGCATTATGTGTCACTAAAAGTATTAAGAACGCTTTATTATGCATTAGTTTATCCATATCTCCATTATGGAAATGTCATCTGGGCAAATACATATCAATCGAGACTGGAAACAATAAGAAAACTGCAGAAGAAAATTATAAGAATAATAACATTTTCCGACTATAGAGATCACACCCTCCCTCTTTTCAAAAAATTATCAATTCTTCCAATTGATGAAATAAATAGAGAGAAAACTGCTTTATTCATGTTTCGTTACTTCAACAAAATGCTGCCAATGGCTTTTGACAAGTTTTTTTCCCTTAATAGGGATTTGCACAGCCATAATACCAGATCTTCGACAAAGATTCATGTAGACTACGTACGAACAAATTATAAGAAACATTCAATAAAATATAGAGGAAGTCAAACCTGGAATAACCTTCCACCAGATATAAAAATGTCTAAGTCAATATATATCTTTAAGAAAAAAATCAAAGAATATCTTCTCTGTAAATAATCTTCTTGAAAAAAAATGTATTTAGCAAAAATTAAAATATATATATACATATGTATTGAAATATGATTTAGGTAATGAATAGTTAACTAATAGCCATGTTATTGTAAAGTAGGTAAAAACATGATGTAACAGGGGCTCTCCTTGTAAGCCCAGTAGGGTTTGTTGAGAGCTCCTGCTCCCTTATCATAACTATGACTTACACTACTGTAACTATCAATCATGGGGCAAATAAACTTGAAACTTGAAACTTGAAACTTTGGCGTACAGTAATAAAAGGTCACGCAACTTCATCTGTACCACGCATCGTCGGGCAATACAGTATCTTATATTGCGGCACGTGTTTAGCCACTGATGGAAGAATCACACAATACTAGAAAGTACAAGGCCCCCATTTTTTTCTATTTTCCATTTTGTTTACGCTTTTACAGTACTGTATTTTTATTTCAGTCGTAAATCGAGTACAGCTGATAAGGCTCTGTGTTTAAATTGCATTGCGAAATTGAAAAAAAAAATGCCTGGTGACACAGTAAGTCACATTAAAATAGAACCTCGCAGCCACTCACTCAAGCAAACAACCCTTGACAACTTAATTTCACGAAAGAGAAAGTAAACGATGTACAAACTGATGTACTCACTGTACTTTACTAGCTTTGTTTTGTTAACATTCCTGTTCTGAACATCATTTTGGTTTCTGTTTTATTGATACATTTTGATTGTGTTACGTATTCATATGCTATAATAAGCATTTTTAAATAAAAATGTTGTCCCCCCCAAAAAAACAAATGGTGTCATATTACACCCCTACCTCCCCATAACGGCCACCTCTCTACAACGGCCACTTACCTCTGTCCCCAAGGTGGCCGTTGTGGAGAGGTTCGACTGTATTTCGCATTTCGTGCGTTTTGATATGAAACCAGGCAGCAAAAAGCAAACGTATAAACATAAAAATTTCTTGCACTTTTTAAATTCAAAATGGATTAATGACAAACAATTGCAAGAAACTTTATGTGACATGTAATTTACAATTTACGGACAAATGTATCTATCGATTGACAGGATTTTGCTGCGGCCTTTCTATTTCGCTCTTCTGTGACCTCTGGCTCTGTTCGGTCCATTTTATCCAATATTGACACACATGCTGAGCCCTTTTGCAGTTCATTATTGGGGTACCCAGTCTTCTCTCATTTTGATAGAGCCTGGGGATTAAAATTCCGTATGAGGGTTTTAGGTCGAATTTATCGTTAACGTTAAATTCAGCTTATAGAATCTCAAGATCTGGTCCAAAATTTAATATGTCACCCAGCAAATCTACAAATGGCGGACCTTCGATGTTATCTTCGTTGATTCAGGCTTCATTTCCAGACTACACCAGTTAGCGAATTAGAGCTTTTCATTCACTTTATTTTTGTAACAATTCTTTGAATAACTGAACATGATATGGCATTGTTCGATTGTTTCGCTTCATTGACAGTGGTGTCAAGTGCAATGCTTAAAAAGAAGATTGGCATCTTTAGTGAGCTATATGGAGAGAAATTGCGTTGCAAAATAAATATGAAAGACACGTTTGTTTTTAAATGTTTTTATTTACGTAGGTGTATTTCTTTGACAACTGCACGAACAGGGTCGCGTTTGATTGAGTCACATTGTTGAAGCTTTTGTTGAGTAACCGCCGGTCTTTTAGAGTCCTTCGTACAATTCATTTGTTTGATTAGGGCCCGGCCGCACTAGGCGAATTTTTGTTTGTTTTGCAAAAATATCTGTCATCAGTTCCGTTTCACAAGTGCGAACGGCGATTTTTTTCCTACCAAAATTTTGTCAAGCCTTACCAAACTTCAAAGGCGCCGTCATCCTGCCCCAGAGCAGGACAAAATTTTGTCAAGCGTCAAAACTGACAGATTCGTCAATTCACACACATTAATCTCAAGGTTACAGCGATGATTATTCGCTTGCCTCGGTCCGTACAACTTGTACCGGTCCAAAATTTTACCTGCTAGCAGCACCTATACTGATGTTTGAGTAGCACAATTTGCTTTACAAGCAGTGAACAGTGCACGTCCGATCGGGTACAAGTTTGCGCTAAAAAGTGACAGTGACAGTCGGGAAAAGCGGCAAGAAACATGCAAGTCGTTTAAAATTTCAGTCCGAGAAGAAGAAATATCTAGTTAATCAGTTTGTGTATCATACCACGAAGGCAGGAGAGTAAAAACTTTAGAAAGTACTGGTTTTAAAAGATTGTCGAGGAGTTGAATGCAAAATTTCACAGCAACAACAGAGGTTTTCGGTTTCTACGTGATTGATATGTTGTGGTTCGCCGCAGCGGCTCGTTGGTCACTGATGTTCTTACCACATTTTGACGTCTTCTGTGATCTATTACTGAACAGACCCACGGCAACATGGAATCTATTTGTTTTATATAATTTTGGAGATATTCGCTTCGGATTTTCACTTGAATGTACGCTAAATAAGCCGATAAAAATTATGTCAACAAACATCGAGTTTAGGCCACAGTGTTTTCATGCACTCAAATAAAACTTTGTGAAAACTAAACGGCTTAAAATAAACTACAGCTCAACTCAGCAAATGTTTCGAAAAGCAAATATTTAGAGACTAACCTCTATTCCGTCCTGATATGAGGAAAAACAATCTGAATTATTCCAGTCCAAATCCCGTTGCAAGTCGCTTATAAACGGCGAACGATAAGCTTAATCCCGCTAAATTTATCGGATTCTGTTCACAAATTATGAGCTAAAGGACCATCATATTTTCCTCCAAGTTCTAGCCAAGCTTGAACAGCCGATTTAAAATTCGTATCAATTGAACAACATTGAATTTCCTACGGAATATTTCCAGTTTGACGAAAATATTTCTCTGTTTTGAGCGAAGGATTTGTTGGAGCAGGCAGGGCGCCCGCGCGTTTTCCCGCTTCGTGACGTCATTCGTGCGTCTGTACTCTAATAGATAACAGTTCTAAACCAATCACGGCGCGAGTTTTACACAGTGAATTATATAATTATTTTTAGATTCTGTTATGTCAGCGCGAATGCTGCTGTGTAAACAAAGATATTACAGTATGACGACAATCAGAAGAGTATGAGTGATGAGTGATTTGAGAATTTTGTTATGTCAGCATGAATGCTGCGAATGCTGTTGTGACAAAGATCAAAGCCGCGTGCTGGATTGCAGAAAATTAATTCACCGCGCTTTCGGGAGTCTGACGTTGGACATCGTGACAAAATGATATTAGAAAATGGATTTTAGATCTACTATTGTTAAGTGTGTTAAATTTTTTTCGAAACGAGGAATGATTTTAATATGAAAATATCTTCTAAAATTAAAGACGAACTTTATATCTGCTTGGTTTGTAGACGAAAGATAAGATCATCTCATTTGAGCACAGTTTCCGTTGTTTAAGAAAACAGTGGGTGATTGTATTCAAATTAGCTTGGGTTTTAAGTCTTGTTAGATGTACTGATCAAAATGACATGAAGGTAAATAAACTGAACAGAGTTTGTTGTCCGCAACTGACAAGTCGGCGAGCTAGTTTACGAGAGCAGAGTGTTGCTAAAAGTGACCTAATAAATTTGTTACGTTAAACGTGAATCGTGCAGTGTACTGTAATTACCCAGTTCAGTTAGCTAGGATATGAGCAGAGTCAAGATGAGAACTGTTCTTTGATGGATTCTTGTGTAATAATTCGTCGTCTATTTATAATATGTCAATAATTTCGCGGCGTGTAATTGGTCGGGTTATTACACAATTACAGAGATAAAGGCAAATAGCTTTGACAGTTTGCAGGGTTTTTTTGGCAGGTTTTTTTTCAGTTTCGTGAAGTCAAATCCCTTTGTTTTGACTGTGATTGAAACGCCTCGTATGTACAGTGGAACCCGGATAAGACGGACACGAACAATTGTCCGTATTAAGCAACGTCTAATGACTGCAGTAAAAGACCAAGGAAGTGAAAACTTTTGTGTTACGCCTGCCACGCAGCACAGTGAGCAAGACAGTTGTCAAACATGTCATGACAATATACAGTGCACAGATAAGCGAGGTTAACTTTGTATGAGAGCGGAAAAGTGACCGTTGTAATGTAAGATAAAATATATGAGCTTTTCGTCGGGACAAACAAAACTGTCCGTAATAAGTGCGAAAGGGGAGGGGATAGCCTGCGTGCAGATGTCTTCTTTTCCTTGCGCGTACTAACTTTCGAGTGCCTCCCGAGTTTGTAGGGGGTACCGCCGGGAAATTTTTGATACAGTCGAACCTCTACTAACGGCCACCTCTCCACAACGGCCACTTTCTTTTGTCCCGGCGGACAGTCCATACATTCACTCTTGTTTTAACCTCTCTACAACGGCCACCTCTCCACAACGGCAACGGCCATTAAAACCCTATCTTTTTTGGCGTACAGTAATAAAAGGTCACGCAACTTCATCTGTACCACGCATCGTCGGGCAATACAGTATCTTATATTGCGGCACGTGTTTAGCCACTGATGGAAGAATCACACAATACTAGAAAGTACAAGGCCCCCATTTTTTCTATTTTCCATTTTTTTTACGCTTTTACAGTACTGTATTTTTATTTCAGTCGTAAATCGAGTACAGCTGATAAGGCTCTGTGTTTAAATTGCATTGCGAAATTGAAAAAAAAAATGCCTGGTGGCACAGTAAGTCACATTAAAATAGAACCTCGCAGCCACTCACTCAAGCAAACAACCCTTGACAACTTAATTTCACGAAAGAGAAAGTAAACGATGTACAAACTGATGTACTCACTGTACTTTACTAGCTTTGTTTTGTTAACATTCCTGTTCTGAACATCATTTGGGTTTCTGTTTTATTGATACATTTTGATTGTGTTACGTATTCATATGCTATAATAAGCATTTTTAAATAAAAATGTTGTCCCCCCCAAAAAAACAAATGGTGTCATATTACACCCCTACCTCCCCATAACGGCCACCTCTCTACAACGGCCACTTACCTCTGTCCCCAAGGTGGCCGTTGTGGAGAGGTTCGACTGTATTTCGCATTTCGTGCGTTTTGATATGAAACCAGGCAGCAAAAAGCAAACGTATAAACATAAAAATTTCTTGCACTTTTTAAATTCAAAATGGATTAATGACAAACAATTGCAAGAAACTTTATGTGACATGTAATTTACAATTTACGGACAAATGTATCTATCGATTGACAGGATTTTGCTGCGGCCTTTCTATTTCGCTCTTCTGTGACCTCTGGCTCTGTTCGGTCCATTTTATCCAATATTGACACACATGCTGAGCCCTTTTGCAGTTCATTATTGGGGTACCCAGTCTTCTCTCATTTTGATAGAGCCTGGGGATTAAAATTCCGTATGAGGGTTTTAGGTCGAATTTATCGTTAACGTTAAATTCAGCTTATAGAATCTCAAGATCTGGTCCAAAATTTAATATGTCACCCAGCAAATCTACAAATGGCGGACCTTCGATGTTATCTTCGTTGATTCAGGCTTCATTTCCAGACTACACCAGTTAGCGAATTAGAGCTTTTCATTCACTTTATTTTCAGCCATCGGTCCACGGACGCACCTGTCGCATCCCTCGCCCTACGGGCCTGATTATTTTAGTGTGGTTAGCCAAAGCAAGAGATGTTGCCTTAGGGCTAGGGTTATCAAATGCAATACACCAAAGAAAAAAATAACAAAACCAACAAAGTTGCTGCACTATCCTCAACGGCGACAACTCGGAGAACGAAGTCTTGACCTATATTATCAATTGAGAGGTCTGGTGAGAGTTAACGAAAGCCATTGGCGTGGAAATGTTTATATCTAGTATGTCTAGTATACATGTTATAAAGGGATGATGTGGATTCATGACTGCTGGGTAGAGAAAAATATAACTTACTGATTGAAATCGTGAGAGTCCCTAACCCATTTCGTTTAATCGGCTCATGGGCTACATGTATGCGCATTCTCTGAGTAAAAAATGCAGTAGCCATGAGCACGCCTCGCGGGGCTATTTTTTTACTGTTGCTACCGTCCGAGTCAGTGCCATCGCAGAATAGTGGGGCAAAGAGTCGCAGCAACTACTACGGGGAATATCACCACAAGATGTGCCACACAAACCAACTCACCCTACCAGGGTCAGTCTCCACCGTCCTACCAACAAGGCTACTTAATATACAGCTCCCCACCGCAGTATGTACGGTGATGTATCCGCTGTGGATCAGCAAAGTCAAGTGAACCGGCCACCTCCGCCTTATAGTGGTGCAGCAGAGGGAAGTTCAGGGGAGTGTATGCTCCCCAAAACACTTATGGTGCTGTACCAAATTCATATGTACCTAATTTAGAACAATAGAAGTATAATGTTGATGCCTGGATTTTTTTGCACCATTTAATTTACACAGCAAGGTTTTGAAGTTGTAATATTTTATACAGCTGTTTCGAGAAAGGTTGTCGGAAAAAGCACACGCGACAATCCCGAAAGGTATTGTGGGTAGTTTTAAGTTCACGGTTCCTTGACTTCAGCATTTCAGGGAAATCTGAGAAAATGGCACGAGACGCCATGGAAGTATGTTTGCGAGTGCTAAAAGAAAGCAACAAAAGTAGGTTCGACAGCTAGTGTCAGGAACGCACCTTGCTGATCATATCCCAGATTACCTTTCGGTATTGTCGCGTGCGCTTTTTTCCGACAACGTTTCTCGAAACAGCTGTAAATGGGTATCACGGTATGTTAAAATACAGAGGTACAATTTAGGTAAGACATTTGATGAGTTTATACGGTGTAGTATTCCTGTGGTAGATCTAGGGTAGGGGCCCAGAGGGTTTGTGCCCCGCCCCTCCCCCTTTTACTAAAATAATATTAATGTAAGCCTCCGCCCCCCCGCTTTTTTAGCATGAAAAAATTACATTTTCACTCCATCATCGAGGATGACATTATTTCGCAGTAGTAGAAAACTTGTTAACGTTAATAAAACCAGAAAATAAACTATGTGAAACTACTGTTGCATTCTGTCTTGATTTTGTAACTATGAGTGTCAAAACATAAAAACAGTGTTATTGTGATAAATTATTTAAAGGGGCACTGTCACGGATTCGCATGCGCGAAAACTGCTCACTTAGAGCTGTTGTAAACTTAGTGTTTGTTGCTCTGTCATGACAGACACTATCAATTTTCTTGTTTTCAAAGTGTTCAAACTTCAAAGTGGCTTCAATTCCGAATATCAAAAACGTTTAGGTGGGAAATTAAAACAGAAACATGCAGACATTTCAGATTTGAAAATAGCTCATAAATTGATTATTGAATATCGAGGATATAATGTATAAACCGTTTGACTAAACTAGGTCGTTTACTATGTAAGGCTTTTCCTCTCCCTCAGAGCTTTCAGGCGGCGCGCCAAGCTCTTGAGGTGATGGAAGCCCTTTCGCTTGAATATGGTTTTCTAATGTATAAACCGTTTGACTAAACTAGCTCGTTTACTTTGTAAGGCTTTCCTCTCCCTCAGAGCTTTCAGGCGGCGCGCCCAAGCTCTTGAGGTGATGGAAGCCCTTTCGCTTGAATATATAGTTTTCTAATTTATTATATGGCAAACTGGTCCACGATGAAAAGGAGCATTCTGATTGGTTCCCTGAGCGGTCCGAATTTTGCAATACGGACCGCTAAGATGGACCGCTCACGAACTCATTTCGCCCAATTCCTTTTATGAAACATTGAACAAAAGAAAACTGTTTTCTATTAAGTAGAAACATTTTTCCTCATGTCTGGCAGACAATTTTGGTTAAACTTTTCGCAAAGTGGGCTGAAAAATGCAAGAATGTGCTTAGCTTTGGCGCGCACGCATTAGCCGAGAATGGTTGCATTAATTTATCAGCAATTTTTTTAAAAAGCCATTATAATAAAAACTTTATTGAACTAGCTTGTTCGGTCCGTATTGGGAAATATTGGTCTCGCTCTTTTTTTGCAAGTTTATGGACCTCGACTTCGGCTCGGTCCATAAACTTGCAAAAAAAGAACTCGACCAATATTTTCCCAATACGGACCTCACGCTAGTTCAATAACATCTATGTATAAACCGTTTGACTATTAGGCCGTTCGCTTCCTCGGAGCGTTTACTGAGGTGACGCGTTCTGAAAGCTTTTGTAAAAAAAAACAACGTTATGGCTATCGGGGTTGGTGGTTTATTTGATTCGTAAAGCATTTTGCTGGAGTTTTTCTCGAATGTTTCAAGTTAGAGATGTCCGATGGTCTTCAATTGTTTATCTGATTGTTTATGTTGATTTAGCTAGTGCATATAGCCGTTGATATTCAAGCTGGCGCAAGCGGCCGGCGGTTTCTCCTGTTCGTAAAGTTTTGCCCGATATTATATATTTCGAATCATTCAAACTATAGACTACTTGAATTATTTTAAAGGATTACTTACATCTTAGTCAGGTAATTTTTTTTTATTTTCGATTTTGCAGTGTTTTTGATTTCATAAATTGCTAAACAGCTGCAGTGCACTGTTGTAAAATAAATTCATCGAGTACTTAGCGGCTATTCTAGCGGCGGGGCTAATATGCTGGTAACTGGGAGCTGGTAACTGGTAACTGGTAACTGGTAACTGGTAACTGGTAACTGGTAACTGGTAACTGGTAACTGGTAACTGGGAACTGGGAACTGGGAACTGGGAACTGGGAACTGGGAACTGGGAACTGGGAACTGGGAACTGGGAACTGGGAACTGGGAACTGGGAACTGGGAAACTGGGAACTGGGAACTGGGAACTGGGAACTGGGAACTGGGAACTGGAACTGGGAACTGGGAACTGGGAACTGGGAACTGGGAACTGGGAACTGGGAACTGGGAACTGGGAACTGGAACTGGGAACTGGGAACTGGGAACTGGGAACTGGGAACTGGGAACTGGGAACTGGTAGCACGAAGAGTTGTTCCCATTTTGTTATTATTTTTTTATTACAAACTTTTCTCATACGAGGGTCACTAATGTTCTGATTTTTAGTGGCTCGGCGGCTCGCCAGTCCCTCTAAGAATTTAAAGAACGATAAATATGTATATTTTAGAGGCGTATTTTTTTTAATCTGCAAACGTCCGTGCGAAGCCAGTCGGAGCGCGTTTCCTTCGAAAAACTGTTTCAACACATAGTATATTTCACTCATAGAAACCGCAAGAATGATAGAAAATAATATTTTCTTCTTTCACGGAAAGCAATTTACTTGAAATAAACCTTAAACCGTCAAAAAATAGTCCGCGAAAATGTGAAAGGATATATTGTTTGTTTACATTTCACAAGATTGTTTTGATTTTGCGCTTGTGGCGAACCGATAAGTGTTACACAAAACCGATCCTGTAAACTTTGTGTCACAACAACCGACGTGAATTCTAACGTTATGCGGTGATTTCAACTTAATTAATTAGTGTCCTAATTACTTTCAAACCCTTTTCGGCTAAACTATAGAATACAAGGCCATTTTTCCACAATTATTCATTCAAGTGGCTCGGCGGCTCGCCAGTCAAATAGAACATGTATTACGCAAGTGGCCCGCGGCTCGCTAGTCAAATAAAACACGTATTACTCAAGTGGCTCGGCGGCTCGCTAGTCAAATTGAACAAGTTTCACTCAAGTGGCTCGGCGGCAAAGCAAGCTTACCTGTTTATTCTCACAAAATGTTGCTTTGAGGCGTCACAACGGTAAGTTATGCAATTTGAAAGTCACGCTTCGTCACAGAGCAAACTTCACCGCTGGCTTTGAGGCGTCACAACAGGTTATACAAATACATTTCGCTGGGTTCGTGATAATTTTCTGTTGTTGTATCTCGGTTCAGAATCGTTTATCCGATTCATCGAATTCGATGTGTATAAAAGTAAACTTTATATCGAAATTTCGCTCGCTTCGACGTCGCGCGGACGGCTAGATAATTATGCGCACTGATTACAATCTTGTGAAATGTAAACAAACAATATATCCTTTCACATTTTCGCGGACTATTTTTTGACGGTTTAAGGTTTATTTCAAGTAAATTGCTTTCCGTGAAAGAAGAAAATATTATTTTCTATCATTCTTTCGGTTTCTATGAGTGAAATATACTATGTGTTGAAACAGTTTTTCGAAGGAAATGCGCTCCGACTGGCTTCGCACGGACAGTTTGCAGATTAAAAAAAATACGCCTCTAAAATATACATATTTATCGTTTCTTTAAATTCTTAGAGGGACTGGCGAGCCACCGAGCCGCCGAGCCACTAAAAATCAGAACATTAGTGACCCTCGTATGAGAAAAGTTTGTAATAAAAAAATAATAACAAATGGGAACAACTCTTTTCGTGCTACCAGTTCCCAGCTACCAGTTCCCAGTTCCCAGTTCCCAGTTCCCAGCTACCAGTTCCCAGTTCCCAGTTCCCAGTTCCCAGTTACCAGTTCCCAGTTCCCAGTTCCCAGTTCCAGTTCCCAGTTCCCAGTTCCCAGTTACCAGTTACCAGCTACCAGTTACCAGTTACCAGCTCCCAGTTACCAGTTACCAGTTACCAGCTCCCAGTTACCAGTTACCAGTTACCAGCTCCCAGTTACCAGCATATTAGCCCCGCCGCTATTCTAGTTAGCGGTTTCTTTCTTTCAGTTAGCGATGTGTTCGAATGTTAACTTATATTACTTAGCCTGACTTTACCGGCGGCTGAGTTCGTCTACGACGCAGGCTAACTAGGCGAATTTTTGTTTGTTTTGCAAAAATATCTGTCATCAGTTCCGTTTCACAAGTGCGAACGGCGATTTGTTTCCTACCAAAATTTTGTCAACCCTTACCAAACTTCAATGGCGCCGCAGGACAAAATTTTGTCAAGCGTCAAAACTGACAGATTCGTCAATTCACACACATTAATCTCAAGGTTACAGCGATGATTATTCGCTTACCTCGGTCCGTACAACTACTACAGATCCCAAATTTTACCTGCTAGAAGCACCTGATGATGTTTGAGTAGCACAATTTGCTTTATAAACAGTGAACAATACACGGTCCGATCGGGTACAAGTATTGCGTTAAAAAGTGACGGCGACAGTCAGCTACAGTCGGGAAAAGCGGTAAGAAACACTCGTTTAAAACTCGTCGTTTAAAATTTCAGTCCGAGAAGAAGAAATATCTAGTTAATCAGTTTGTGTATCATACAACGAAGGCAGGAGAGTAAAAACTTTAGAAAGTACTGGTTTTAAAAGATTGTCGAGGAGTTGAATGCAAAATTTCACAGCAACAACAGAGGTGACGTTCGGTTTCTACGTGATTGATAGTACTTGATATGTTGTGGTTCGCGAATAATTTGTCATGATTTTTGGTTCTCAAGTGCGTCCGCGTTTATCAAAATGAAAATTTCGCGGAGACAAAATTTGTAGTATATTTTGGTAGCGCCAAACAAATTTTGTCAGCCTAGTGCGGCCGGGGCCCAAAGGCGTCTAGGTCCTCAAATCGAGTCTCTGGCTTGTTATGAAACCTCGTACGCGGCTCGTAAAAACGACATTTTACGATAATAATACGACTGGAAAAATCGACTTTTGATCAGTTTCAAAATTGATTTACGAGAGAAACACGACCGAATTGCGACATACGGACGACTGGAATACGCGTAAATTACGACCTAAATCATTGTAATTTACGATCGATTTACGACCTGAATGCGTTAGGAGGTGATGTGGCATAAAATTGATTACCATAATTACAGTACAGTATTATCCCGTGAATACCTGAATATATATTACATGAATTACAGAAAACTATACCTGCTGAACAAGTTAACATCGGCGAAAAATTGTGAGGAAATAAACTTCTCTGCTCTTTCTAAAGTGCATCGCCAATTCTTTCTCGCGCTGTGTTTGTCGGCCATATTTGTTGCTCACTTCCGTAAGCTGGCCAAAGTCACGCAATCGTGACCGTGACCGACCCGTGACCTCATCCCCAGGCCCTGCGCAGTGTGTGGTACGATTTTTTTCAATCTCGACCCCAGAGCTCTTCTATTTTGCGCATGACCGAAAGCAGCGAAAGTCTGGGGTCGAGAATGAATTTTTTGAGGGGAAACCGGGCGAACTTTTCTGCCCGGTGTGTGTGTGTGTGTGTGTGTGGGGAGGGGGGGGGGGGGGGGGGGGGGGGCGGGGAGTCAGCTTTTGCCGGGTATGTACCGATGGTCTCTCAGAGCCCCTACCCCATTATAGTCTATTCTGTGGCCAATTATAGACCCCATGTTAGTCACTTTGTGAACCCTACAGGTCTTCCCAAAAATACTGAGATAATAGGGTCCTTTCGATATATTAATATTCAGCTTGGTAGCGAGGCTGAGAGGACACAAACAAAGGAACTTGAACAAGCATGTTTATTCATTTCTTTTTTTCGTGTCCTCTGGGCCTCGCTATCAAGCTGAATTTTAATATATCGAAAGGATCCTATCTAGCAGTTATTTCCAGAGAAGCATTTCAGTCATTCGAGCTGTTTCAAGCTTTTTCAATTTCCAATGAGGCAGTCGTGTTGAAAATGTGACCCCATTCTAGTCACTCTGTCAAAATTGCGAATTCCTCAGCTTTTGCATATCCAAAATCAGCCTCAGGAGACCGGGAGACACGTACAGTTGGCATCCTTCATGGCAACTATTGGAAAGTAGGTGATCCTAAATGCAGGCATTTGATTGGAGGATCACAATAAAAATATTTTCCCGACTACAACTGAACAGTTTGCAGGATACAGGAGAGCTTTGTTCACCGAAACAATCAGGGATAAATAAGAAGTACTTGGGGAGAATTTCCCCCAATTGCAAGTTATTATAATTGTGGCTCGTCCATGAACAAACACCGCACATTCAAAGTCAACTGGTGGATCCGGATACGGTATGCTCAAAAAAGGATCGAGAGGAGAGGGTTGGGGCAGTAAAGATGGGCGTTTTCCTTGCTCGAATACTGGCTCGGGGAGTTCCTCTAAAAATGGTATGAACATGCAGAGGTGCTGGATATGTACTGAGCTATAAATGACGTGTTCAAAATAGGTTTGGCGGGATGCGAGATGGGACTTAAAATTGTGGCGGGATCAATGTGGTATGCTAGAAATTTAAAGGGTGGGCAAGAGACAATATACAATTATTTTCTCACTGGGTAGCGCGAATTCGATGGGCGAACCGGGCAGCGGCCCGAAAAAAATCAGTAATCAATAATTACGCAACAATATTTGCAGCTTTCAGTGTATCAACTGCAAAAGATCAGATTTCATGAGAGTTTCCTTTTCGGCATATTTCGATTTTTTGCACGTATGTCCATGTTATTTTTCAAAAGGCTCAAAACAAGTGTGAAAATAGCCTGCGAGCAGGCTCTCATAAGCGCGATGAGCGCGGAGCGCGATCGTGATCCTTAGTATTGCGTGACGTTCGAGCGCGGAGCGCGAGGGCGTGGGTCGAACGTCACGCAATACTAAGGATCACGATCGCGCTCCGCGCTCATCGCGCTTATGAGAGCCTGCTCGCAGGCTAGTGTGAAAAAGTTAGCTTTATTTTGATAGTTGCAATTGATGAGCTGGTTGACTTGCATGCTAATATACTGAATGGAGCAATGGAAACGGGAATATTTTAAATACCCGGCGTAACACATCGAACGAAATCGAACGAAATTATAATCGAACTTAATCGAACTCAATCGAACTAAATCGAACGATTAAATTCGATTTTGTTCGGTCATCGAACGAAATCGAACACATATTTTTTTTGTGAGTTCCATTTCCGAACCAAATCGAACCAAATCGAATGTCATCGTTCGATTTTGTTCGATTTTTATTTTATTTTATATTTATTTCTTTTATGGTCATCCCTGGTCTCATTAGCACACTGTGACAGGCAACTCAGTCCTGTAAATGACCCAAAGGGCAGATGGAGCCTGAATCTATTATGTATTTATAATCAAGAACTCGAAAACCCAACCTTCGATTTTGTTCGATTCGCAATTTTTTTTGTGCGAGTTCGATTTCGTTCGATGACCGAACTAATCGAACGTTCGGATTAAGTTCGATTGAGTTCGATTTCCGAACGTTCGATGTGATACGCCGGGTATCATACCAGTGTGGCAAATGGATTGGATGGATATTACATCAAATTGTATACATGCAGTGGGACCCCGATTTCCGGCGAACCCTCGATTTCTCAAAAACCCCGATAACTCGAACCAAAAGTTGTTTCCCTTGGACTTGTTTCACTGTATAATTTTACCCCTGATATTTCGAACTTCCCAATTTCTCGAACCACTTTTCGTTTCCCGTGGAGGTTCGAGAAATCGAAGTTCCACTGTAGTTCACATTATGGTGACAACGATACTTGATCAAACAATAAACTTCTGCAGAGTATAGTGACATTCAATAATTACACGTACTGTAAATATAGTTCTAAGTCACGCGACAAATTTCAAACACGCGATCCTGGAATTCATTTATTACGCCAAAAGAAAACAATCGTATCAATTAACAATTTGTTAAAAAAATTTCAGATTTCTTCCTTGTGTCATTCAAAGAAAAGTCCAGATATATTTTTTGTATGTGCGACCAGTGACGTCAACATCCCGAAATATTCTGGGAGTCGAGACTTGCCAACGGGCTTGACCTGTGGAATGTAAGTATTGCGACAGACTTAAACATTTTTTTGGACTGTACCGCATCGTGAATCCAGGCCGGAAAGAAAACGATTTCACCGTGATGGCTACAGTCGGTACAATCTCTCTCCCTTTTGCTCGATATTTGGCAATTTGTGTAGTACTGGTGTCTTCGCTGGTAATACCTTCGAGCGGATACTGTTCTTCTCAGGGCGATTGCAGTTACAATCACAGTTGTTGTGGCAGCAGATGCGTATATGGCACTAACTGTCTGGGACAGTACTGTTCTTCTGACACTCATTGTCGATCTGAAAGCTGTTGCGATGGGATGTGCTCTGATGACTGTTTCGAGCCCAATGTTGGTGCCATTGTCGGTATGGCGATGGGCGTTTGCGTGCTCTCTCTGTGTTGTTATTTCGCTTGCTGTCGTGTCCGAGTCGACGTTATGCCGGAAGAGTTATAGCGGGGCCAAATGTCGCAGCAACTACTACTATCACCACAAGATGTGCCACGCAAACTAACACTCCCTACCAGTACCAGGGTCAGTCCCCACCGTCCTACCAACAAGGTTACTTATACAACCCCCACCGCAGTATGTTCAGTATCCGCCATACAATGCTGGATCAACAAACTCAAGTGAACCACCTCCCCCTTACAATGGTGCAGCAGAGGGAAGTTCAGGGGGAGGATCAACAAACTCAAGTGAACCACCTCCCCCTTACAATGGTGCAGAAGAGGGAAGTTCAGGGGGAGGATCAACAAACTCAAGTGAACCACCTCCCCTTGCAGTGGTGCAAGCAGAGGGAAGTTCAGGGGGAGGATCAACAAACTTAAGTGAACCACCTCCCCTTTACAGTGGTGCAGCAGAGGGAGTTCAGGGGGAGGATCAAAACTCAAGTGAACCACCTCCCCTTGCAGTGGTGCAGAAGAGGAAGTTCGGGGGGAGGATCAACAAACTCAAGTGAAACCACCTCCCCCTTGCAGTGGTGCAGAAGAGGGAAGTTCAGGGGAGGATCAACAAACTCAAGTGAACCACCTCCCCCTTATAGTGGTGCAGAAGAGGGAAGTTCAGGGGGAGTGTATACTACTTATTTAGAACTTTGGATCTGATTTTTGCGTCATTAATTTGCAGGGGCAGGGTCGGCCAGTGGTTTAGCCCTATACTGGAATCTGAAGGGTTGGAATTTGTAACTTTTGACATTTTACATTGAAAGTATGGATAGTTCATATGTTAAAATATAGATGTTTTGGCCTACAATTTAAATAAGATTCATCTTTGACAGGAGCCCATCACGTCTTTGATGAGTTTAGGTTTAGTATTAGAAAAGATTATCGCAGTGATCTTCGCAAAACGGCCTGGCAAAGCCTGTAGAAGCTTGAATAACCACATGTAAGCATATGTACAAACTTTTTTGGTGCTTTCTTTTCTTGCGAGTTGTTTGAAGACCTGCTGCGTCTGCGAGTTGCGACTCAGAGTCGACGCTCTCGGCCTCTCATGGTAGATTTGTCACTGCAACAACTCTAACACTCTGCCACCCCTCCCTCCAAATATATTTTTTTACCACCCAGAATTTGGGTGGTCACGTGACCAGTCGCAACCAGGGTCTCTCCCCTCGACGACAAGGGAGGAAAAGGAGAGAGAGCCTGGAATCGAGGTTGCCAAAATACGTGATTCCAATATTTCCACCTTGCTGAGTGACGTCACGCGAACACGCGACGAAAGACAATGACGTAATGTACGAAATTGTCAACACGTAAAAAGAGATTGCGCAAAACAAATTTTATATAGGACCGACGTCGACGCGAAAGATTCAGAGTAACATGGCTAAAGCTACAGCAACTAAGGACTTTGTCCCTTTCGTTAGAAACGTGGTATTGTTATTACTATTCGCTTCGTCGCTTTTGACGATAGCTGACGGTTATTCGTGCGATGGCTGCGAAGATAATCAAGTGTGCTGTGATGGCGCTTGCATCGACGGTTCGAGTTGTTTCGGTTACTCCTGTTCGTCCATTTTTGATTGCACAAACGGAGAGAGCTGCTGCCACAATGACTGTGTGAATGGATCAGATTGTCTCGGTGAATTCTGCACGACTGATTCAGACTGTAGCTTCGATGAAGGTTGTTGTAGCTTGAAATGTAAACAAGGTTACGGATGCGTTGGGCTGTCGTGTTCAACAGATTTTGATTGCGGAAGTTTCGAAAGCTGCTGCGCAGGCACTTGTAGCTTTTCTGATTGCACCGACTTCGTTGTTTGGCCTGTTCTTGGCTCACTGTTCGGCTCGCTCTTCCTCATTTTTGCGATCACCTTGTGTGTGTATTATGGCCGACGTCGAAGACCAGCTTATGGAAGAGGCATAGGAGGGCAAAGAATATTAACAGGAACGACAACAAACCCACCCTACCTGGGTCAGTATCCACCGTCCTACCAACAAGGCTACCCATACTACCCCCCACCGCAGTATGTACAGTATCCACCGCACAATGCTGGAACAACAAAATCAAGTGAACCACCTCCCCCTTACAGTGGTGCACCAGAGGGAAATCCAGGGGGAGTGTATGCTCCTCAAAACACTTATGGTGCTGTACCAAATCCATCTCTGCCTGTGTAAAAACTTGGGCATTTTTGCTCTTATTGGAACATGGTATACAACTGTAGGTACAGTGACAATTAAAATAGCGTAGCATGAGATTTTCTTACTTTATAATAATTTATTATTATAAGAAGAACAAGAACCCAAGTTATTTTTAATTTATTGTCTGCCAAACCTTGTAAAATTCTGTATTTATATGAATATTTTTCTCTTTTTTTCTTAAATCTATTTTCTTTTTTATATATATTTTTTCCATCTTGCATAACTTATTTTTTTTCCTCGACTAGTTTTTCTGTGGTATAGTAGTGGTCAACACGAAAGCCTTTGGCTACTTTGACCACTACGCACTCTTTTACATAAATTGTATATATTTATTCCTCTTTTTTTTCTTTCTTGTTTATAACTTATATATATATATATTATAATTGTAATTCTTTAAAAAATAAGTACAAATAAAATGAACTTGAACTCAGTGGTGCCAGATATATGCAGACCTGTGATGGGGTTTCAATTTTCACCTTTTATTCTGAGATGAGGTCCCTGGATAGGGCATAGCTCTTCGCAACCTCGTTCCAAGGGTCTCTCTTTTTCCCGCCAAAAGCGGGAAGAAGCGGGAAGAAGAGAGACCCTGGGAACAAGGTTGACCTCTTCGTGTTTCTTATTTTCAAATTTATATCAATGATCTTGTGGTTGTGTAGAAAATGTGGTAAATAAAAAATATCCTCTTCATTTCTGTCTGAGATGAGGTCGCAAACTAGTTAAAGCAGTTTTGGTATTAGGGGCCCCTAAACCCCAGCGGAGTACCACCCCCCCCCCCCCCCCCACACACACCCCAAACATTTTTAATAACACCTCTCCTCCCCTCTATAAAAAAGACAGACAAAGAAAATGAAACCCTGTAATGAAACAACCAACAACACAGTATGACGTGTTTTTTGTTATTATTATTATGTCTTCGCGTGCAACCCTAAACGATACCTTGATGACTGAAAATATCGGCGTTCTGTCCTGAACACCCTAAATGAGTCCCCCCTCCCCCCTTCCCCGGAGTAAGTTTCACAACACGCGCGCCAGTCACGCGAGCTATTTAGCTATACGGGGCTACTGATGTCGATCGATAAGGATAAGAAAATGGCTGCGGCCACAGTACATAATACCTTTGTCCCTTCCGCTATACGCGTGGCACTATTTGCACTGTTCGCTTTGTCGCCTTGTTTCGCTTGTTCGACTAGTAACGAGGTCTGTTCTCGCGGTGAAACGTGCTGCAATGATAGCTGCGTGGAGGGATCGCATTGCGGCGGTCGCAGATGTTGGTCTAATTCAGACTGCGGCAACAATGTCTGCTGTAGTAGGAAATGCCGCAAAGATAGCGACGGTTGTGTTGGACTGTCTTGTTCAATAGACTCAGATTGCGGAGTTTACGAACGCTGTTGTGAACAAAATTGTGTTCAGCACCGGTTCCGTGACTGCACTCAGTGAGCACTGATACAACTGTCGGGGTCATTGTTGGTTCAATTTTCGGCTCACTCTTCGTCATTTTTGTGATTTCTCTGTGTGTGCACTTTTATTACCGACGTCGCGTTTATAGAGATAGTATGGAAGGACAGACGGAAATGACCGCAGCGCAAAGCCTGGCTGAGTCAGCATGAGTCAGTCTCCATCGACTTTTATACGTCGATACACTTCCGGTTTATGGTATGCCACATGCACAGGTTTCCCAGGCTCACGACAAAAAATAAACAACGTCCCAAGAACCCCCGCGTGCCCCGCATTTCTGGTAACCAATCTCTCCTCATCCGAAATCAAATCAACACGACTGGGTTCGAGGATCGCAACACGGAAATGCGCTACAAGTTCTATCACAGTGAGAACATTCGCCCTTTTCTTGTCTTCCGTTAAATTTATGGCGAAGATTGCACTAGTTTACGTTGCTTTGTCGCTGCAAATTACCATCGGCGATGCCCTGTTTTAAACCAGACATGTGACAATGGACAGGTCTGTTGTGGTTATGATGGGTGCATTTTTGCATCGAACTGTCTCTTTCAAGCCTGTTTGAATAAGTTCGATTGCTCCAGCGGCCAGAGTTGTTGTAGCAGAGAATGCCGAGATAGCCCTGATTGCGTCGGGTATTCCTGTGACTTTGCGTATAATTGCGACAGGTTGGAAGTCTGTTGTATAAATGGGACTTGCTCCAAGGCAGAATGTACGGCAGATACGCCGCCAATTATTTCTGACCAGTCCGGAGACGGTCAAGTCCTTTTTGTTATATGGTTGGTCATAACTATTGTTACAAATTTAGGTGTTGTTATTTGTTTGATGTACTGCTGCTTCAACAACATTTACAGTCTTGGAAAGTGCGCGCACAGGAGAGTTACAGCAGGACCGAGAGTGACATTCACAACCACCCCCACAGGAAATACAACAGAAAACAACCAACACCACCCGGGTCACGCTCCACCGCCCTACCAAGAAAGCCAAGAAAGTTACTCAAGCGTCCTGCCACCGCAGTATGAAGAGCAGCAGACAACCCTACCCCCACCATATAGCCCTGACGGAAGAACGACACCACCTCCCCCGTATACCGAAGCACCACAGGACAGATCAGGGGGAGTATACACTCCCCAACCCTCCATGTGGCTGTAAACTAAATTTTGCATCAGTGCTCTAGTGTATGTCTGTTTTACGTTTAATCGGGTGAATTTTACGTTAACAGCAAAGCAGGACAGTCTGCATTTATTAATTTCAGTAGGATAGTTTGTGACATCACGGTGCAACTCACTGTATAGCACTGAAGAACATCTTAGGCCCTGGTTACATGAGACCGGTACGAACTCAGACCGATACGATTCAGACCGGTACGATTAAATTTACATGAGACCGGTCTGAAAGTATGAAGCGATTACTGATGAGACCGTTACGAACTCTGACCGGTACGGACTTCAGATCGGTCTCCATACAATTGCTTGTTTCTTTTTTCATGAAGCCGGTCTGAAAAATCATCTCCGGCCGGTCTGACTCATTCTGCTCGTGTTTACATGGTTCCGCGGTCCGACTTCAGACCGGTCACGAGTCATTCGTGTCGGTTCAGCAACCGGAATGAGTGAAACCGGCATGAGATGATTTTTTTTTTTACAGAAACAAGCATTTGTATGGAGACCGATCTGAAGTCGTACCGGTCTGAGTTCGTACCGGTCTCATGTAATCAGGGCCTACTGAACGTTTCCAGGCAGATATGTCCCAAAAAATATCGGACGTTGAGTTGAACTCAAAATTTTCGCCGTTCAAAACAAACAAGGTGTAGTCAGGTGTTATTTATAATTTATGCTTGCTTACGGTCACCCATGCAGGCAGATTCTGTACGTAGTTTAGCTTTAGTAATTTCATTAAATAAAAATAGCCCGGTTATGATCAGATTGTGCGTAATTTCTGTCAGCTGTGATATTCGACATATTCCGGTTTATGCCATGCCATACAATCAGCCGTATGATGTGAATTTGTGGTAATGGGATAACTGCATTAGACATTAGCTACTCCAAGAGGTCAGTGGAAATATTATTATTACATATTACGTGTGGATATCAGTGTGATAAAGCCGTGAATAAAATCCATACCATCAGTGAAGTGATACGATATCACTTCACCGGTTGTATAGCCGAAGATCATTCGAAGCCTTCTGAAGACTAGCCTGTTCCAGGCTCTCGGATAGTGGGGACGAAGCGAAAAAGCGAATGGCCGCGCGAAAGTAGGCCCGCCGCTGCCTAAACTCTCTCCCAGACTACCGTTTTGAATTCACTCGTTTCAGGAGCTGAGCCCATTACTGCTCGTTTTTAATACCATATCATGCTCACTCGCTCGAAAGACTCGCTCGTTCGCGATATGATATTAAAAACTCGTGAATAAAAACGATATCAAGCTCTTACCATGTAATAATCTATATTTACCTTCTAGTCACGCGATAAGGGACATGTCGGACATATCGAGTGATCTATAAACTAAATGAAACTTCATGCACTTCCCGACAGCAAAATTTAAATATCCGTAGAAAGAAAGAGTGAAAAACTAGTGATTTTAAATTTTTAAAAGATTTTAGCCATCGTGACGTCATTTCAATTGATTGCGTGTCAGGTCAACATCACGAGATCGCAACGTGACACAGCAACAAAATTACCATAAAAGTACACCAACACGGCCAATTCAAGACACGCTATTCATAGTTGTTTTAATCGGTTGCAATGAGTAGATTTGATGCTTTTAATATGTCTTCCGTTAAATTGATGGCGATGTCTACACTTGTTGCGTTGTCGTTTCTATTTGCCATCAGCGATGGTCAAATTTCTTGTACAGAGGGATCGTGTCCTCGTGGTCGGGTCTGTTGTGGCCATAACGGGTGCATTTTAGCACCGAACTGTGTCGGAGAATACTGTGAGGATGATTCCGCGTGTTCCCGCAACGAGAGTTGCTGTAGCAGTAAGTGCGCCAACACGACGACTTGCCTCGGTCGAAACTGTACCTATGATATCGATTGCTCCAGCGACCAGAGTTGTTGTGGCAGTGAATGCAGAGACATCCCTGATTGCGACGGGTATTCCTGTTCCAGCCTCACTGATTGCGACCAGGCGGAGTTTTGCTGTGAAGGGATTTGCTCCAAGGCAGAATGCTCGATATTTCATCCTACTATGCCGCCTGCTCCATATTATGAGAAAGCTCCGTTCATTGTTGGCACAATTGTGGGTGCAATCGTCTTCGGTCTTGTGGTTTCCGTCTGTGGGCACTTCGTGTGCCGTCGTCAGAGGACAGCGCGCGGACGATCTATATCAGAACAACCCATACTAGCTGACCCACCGCAAAATGAAGAGCAGCAGACGATTACACCTCCACCATACAACCCTGGAACTACAAAAGCAAGTGAGCAATCACCCCCTTACATTGCAGCATCACAGGGAAGATCAGGGGGAGTGAATACTCTTGACGGCTATGGTGCTGTTTCAAATACATCTGCGTTACCGGTTTAATTTAACAACATTGATCTCAGAGCTTCACATCCCCTAACTTGGCAAGTATCAAATCAAATTCAATGGAAGTAACGATGTATTAAAAAAACACTTTGTTGGGTGATTCAGGGACGAAGCTTAGTGCTCACGAAGTTCGTTTGCAGGATCGGATCCAGCAAGTATTTTAACTATTTATTTTAGCTGAAAACAACAATTTTACACCTGCCCAATGTACTTATTATACCCGGGGCTTATTTAACTACCCAATCCAATACTACAATTGCAATACTACAACTACAGTACCATAATGCTTTTTATTTTCGCGTAGATTTTTATATTTTCGTTATATTCCCACGCATCGTTAAAGGGGCTATGTCACGATATTTTAAGCCATTTTTGCGATGTGCAAAATCACTTTCAAATTGAAGACAGCCTCAAAATAATAGTTTACTAAGGTAGAAAAACACCAAAGAAGTAATATTATTATAAGTATAGGAAATCGTATGAACGCGAGTGCAATTCGTGATTTTATGGGCACGAGTGAAAGGCGAGTGCAATTTGAGAACTTTCAAAACATCACGAGTGACCATAAATCACTAATTGCACGAGCAGTTCATACGATTTTTTGTTCATAATATTCTCAACAAAATTTTGCTGCGGCCATCACGCTACTCTGCACACGAAACGCTTCACTAGTTTCCAAAAAGTGCTCACATGTTTTATTTGAACGCGCAGGCAAACCAAACGTGAACTTTTTTAAAGAATTACAGTACTATAGTTTAGAAAATATTTAACCATTAACTTGAAAGCTTATTTCAATGTAGTCTGAAGTGTCCAGCCCTCTCCTCGCTCCAACTCCCCCGTGGGAGGGTTGGAGCGAGGAGACGGCTGACACTTCAGACTATTTCAATGCCATTAAGCGGCAAAAACGTCTCTACTTGTCCGTTACCGTTTATCACAATTCCGTATCTATAACCTATTTATGCATTCGTCATTGACCAATCAGAAGCTGCATATTTTGTTGAGTATATTCAGAAACCATGGGTTTCTGGTATATTATAATAAACCAAACAGGAACAATGGATGGTTGAGGATGGAGAAGATCCTTAAGACGGATTGCGAATGGCGAACTTGAAAAATTGGCCAATTTTTTTCAAGATGCGTCATCCGTGACGTAGCTCCTTTAAAATTGATGTTCGCGAACTAAGCCCGCGAAAATTAAGCTAGAAAAAGGAAATGTAAAGGTATTACTCACAATGTCAAAACACAACTATATAAGGTGGTGAAAGTAGTAAGAGAGGATGATATAGGAGAAGCATTCCCCCATACATGGGTCTCTTCCAATGATAATTTTTGGAAATCTATTTTTAACTTTCAGTCCATACCTGAGGCTATTTTAAGAGCGCTACCTGATTGGTCAGTTCGAGTAACGTGATGTCGGAGCCTCGATCAGAAGGAAATAAAAATAATTTTCACAGTATGGCGCGAAACTATTAATAGATTTCAAAAAATTATTATGGAACACGGGTAGGATTGGATAAATTCTGCGACAGCTCGTAAACTGGCTTATTCTGCCGACAGGCAATGCTCGTAAAAATCGCTTATTATGCTCGAAATTTTGCTCGTACACCCGAAAAATTTTCCGGCCGTTCGGGCGCTTTTATGTAATACCGCTGACTTCAAAGTATGTGATGTGATCTCATGTGAGTGCGTTTTAGCTAATGCTCGAGATATCACATTAATTGCAAGGTATTTTCCATTTGTTTTATATTTAGTTTTCAATTTTTTCTTTCAACTGTTATGCATATCATTAGTGTTACTGATTTTCCCATATTCTACTCCAATTCTGCTCAAAAATGCCTTAATTATGCCGGCAGGATGCTCGCCTCAAAAATCGCTTATTATGCTCGAAATTCTGCCGGCAGAATTTATCCAATCCTAAACACGGGGACAGGGGAATCCCTTTCTTAGATCATCCTCTCTTGTGACAGCAGATTATAAGATTTCCTTTTTGTTATCACACATGTAATTGACAATAAAACTATATTTTTTGGACTGGAAGCATTCACTCATTGTTATCAGTTTTTTTACGTGACTCATGGAACTGTCATTATCAATTTTACCCGCGACAATTTTCCCGCCAATTTTTGGTGAATGTGGCAAAGGACCACGAACGAAAATGCAGGATGTAGGATCTGTGAAAGATCTGAACAGCCAAAAATACAAATACAAATAAGCAAGGCTGATACTACGTAGAACACTTAACGCGACAACGACATGATAGAGCACAAACTGAAAAGCCAAAATGCAACCGTGGACAGCCGTTTCGAGCTGGTTGGGTCTCGTGAGCACGGTGTAGCAACAAAAAAATAGAACAAACAGCATAGGCCAATTGTCTACTAAATTGTACAATTTTTTTGGAAATTCTAAAACTACGCGAAAATATTAAATGGCATTTGTGTGTACAAAAAAAAAATCTGTGGCACTTCTCCCACATCCTGATGCAAAGCAAAACAGAAATCGAATGTAGAAAAATCTGGAACTGCAATAAACAAAACGCAGGCGGATTTCTAGCCCGGAACAGGCTACCGGATTTCGAGAAAAAAAAATCAGTTTTCTTCGCTATTGTTTGAAAACATTGAAAATTTAATTTGGAAAATACATTTTTCGTAGGTCGTTTTTAATCTTTAATAAGAAACAATGAAAACGAACTAAACAATTTTATTTTTTTTAATTTCTCAGAAAAATGAATGACCTTGCCAGGGATTACAGAGCTCGTCTCTTGTAACGATCTCAGTCACGCGATATAACGAATACAGTCAACTCTCCTTATAGCGAACACCCCGGCTCGGGCCGGGACGTAGTTTATAGTCCATAATAGCGAGAGTCCGCAATAGCGGGGTGTGAGAAAAAAAGCCGTTGAATATAATCAGAGTGGAAGGAAAAGGCGCAAGCAATGTGAAAAAGCAAAGTCCCAGTACCAAGAAATCGATGCGAAAATAAATATTCCGGAAGTCTTTGGAAGTGTGTTTATACAAGTTGACCCATGGACGAAAAACAGACTGGAGTTGATGCATAAATATGTTATATGAGAGGTTCAAGATGTCGCTTTAACGAGAGTCAAAAAATAAAACTGTTATGTTGGTACCCGCGAAAGTGTCCGTAATTCCGTAATAGCGAAAGTCCGTAATAGCGGGAGTCATTTTTCAGTCAACCCTCTATAGCTTATAGTTTATAGTTCACATATGAAAACAAATCTAAGAATTGTAAGTTAAAATACACTTATTTTATATTAAGATATATGCTGATAATGATGTCAGTACAGCAGTCGATCAAACGAAGGTTCCTTCAATGCATATATAGAGCAATAAGTCAGCCCGGAAAGTCAGCCTTGCATTATAATTTCATCATTACAAATTAAACTTCAAAAGTTCTCCACCGTCACACCATTAATGTAACGCCTTGTTTCACGTGCTATAGGATAACATAATACAGGTTTGAGTCCAATTTGAATTATAAGAATTTTCAGGAAATTTCTCGAACACGACTTTCGAAGAAAATCAACTGTACCGTGATGCCACTGAACCATGCGTTTAGACTACAGCACCATAAGAGGGTTTAGGAGCATATACTCCCCCTGATCCTCCCTGTGTTGCTGCAGTGTCAGGGGGAGGTTGCTGAGTCGCTGCCATTGTTCCAGGGTTGTGTGGTGGAGAAATGGCTGTCAGGGGGAAGTGTGGGTAACCTTGTTGGTACGATGGTAGAACCTGTCCCGGGTAGAGTGGGTTGCTCTGTGTCGCACATCTAGTGGTGGTGGTGGTGGTGGTTGCAATCTCTCTGTGTTCCGTTATTATTCTACTCTCTATTTCTCCATAACCTCTCCTTCTCGAACGGCAAGCGTAACAAATACACCAGACCATGCAGATGAAGACAAATCCAACTATTGGGCCGACAATCGTGGCCGTCGTACCACCATAACAATCGTCATGTTTTGTGCAAGTTCCGTCACAACAAACCACTTTATTCTGATGCGCACCAGTTCCGTCGCAATCAGACTCGCTAGAGCAAGAATACCCCACGCAGTTAGGGCCTTTTATGCATTTCTCACTGCAACAACTTTCCCCGCTGGAACACTCAGTATCAAACGTGCAATCATGACCGAGACAGCTTGATCCGTAAACACAGTCCTTGTTGCAGCAGAGTTGGGTCGATCCGCAATCACTCGAGTCGGTACACGAGCCATCGCTCACAGCAACTAACGAGAAAGCAATCAGGAAAAACAGTGCCACGTATTTCACGGGGATTACGGAAACAACTGGAGCCATAACTCTCTTAATCAATGCCTTTTCTCGTGTTTACTCGCCACGTCGCAAACAAGCTTCGACAAGGCTTTCCAGGAAACGCCCTCTGATGAATATATCGCTAATTTAAAAAATAGTGTTCGATGACGTCAGAGGGGCAATGCCAAGACGTTTATGTATAAGTTTCGTTCCTTTTTAAATATCTGAAAATCGTTTTCGTGAAATGTTGGTTTCAAAAGGCGTAATATTTATAGTATACATATTTATTCTATGTTGGTAATTAGACGCTCAAGAACTGTCGCGTTATATCGCGTGACTGCATAGGATCTTTACGAGGTATATATGCACTGAAAGAGAAGATCTCTGGGTCGAGAATTCCTGAGCAAGGTCATTCATTTTTCTGAGAAATTGAAAAATGAGAAATTATTTTTTTTATCGTTTTCATTTGTTTATTAGTTCTTAAGAACTAATAGAACAATAAGTCAGCCTTTACATTATAATTTCATCATTTATACAAACCTAAACCTAAACCTGAATACTAAACAAGTTTTTTTAATTAATGTCTGGTGAGCGTTTAAACTTTCAACAGTTCTCCACTTCCTCTCCTGACATGCTACAGGATAGCATAATACAAGAGTTGAGTCCAATTTGGATTGTAATAATTTTCAGGAATTTCTCAAACATGCCTTTCCAAAATAAATCAACTTTACCGCCATGATGCCACTGAGACATGAGGCTTTCAGCGTTTTAAATTACCCCGACATCGAATAAATATGTATAGACAGTAAACGCCCGGATATAAAAAATATCCCTTGCAGCGTTCGATGACGTCAGAGTGGCAATATAATGCAAATCGAGATTTGTTTCCTGGAAAGCTGTGTCGAAAAAATCATTGTTTTCGACGTAAGCCAAGAAAAAGCATGTTAAATAGAGTGATGGCTCCAGTTTCTTCTGTGTTCCCCGTAAAATACGTGGTATTGTTTTTCCTGATTGCTTTCTCGTTATTTGCTGTGAGCCATGCAGAATATTGCTTTAAAACGAGTGACTGCGGATCGCCCCGTCAACTCTGCTGTAACAGTGAATGTGTTTACCGTTCAAGTTGTCTGGGTTTGGACTGTGCGTTTGATTCTGAATGTTCTAGCGGGGAAAGTTGTTGTGTTACGAAATGCACAAACGGCCCCAACTGCGTCGGATTTAAATGTTCTACCGAGTCTGATTGTGACGGGACTGGAACGTATCAGAATAAAGTGGTTTGTTGTAAAGGAACTTGCACAAAATATGACGTTTGTTATCCCACTCCTATAATTGTTGGCTCAGTAGTTGGTTCACTCATTTTCATCTGCATAATCGCGGGTATCTTTTTCGCTTGCCGTTGGAGAAGGAGAGTTCATCGAGCAATAGAGAGTAGAATAATTGCGGAACAGAGCGTGACTGAAACCTCCACAAGATGTGCGACACAGAGCAACCCACTCTACCAGGGTAAGTATCCACGATCATACCAACAAGGTTACCCATACCACCCCCCACCGCAGCATGAACAGCAGCAGACGGCCATTCCTCCACGATACAAGCCTGAAACAATGGCAGCGACTCAACAACCTCCCCCTGACACTGCAGCACAACAGGGAAGATCAGGGGGAGTATACGCTCCTAAACCCTCTTATGGTGCTGTACCACCTGACTGAGTGTCTAAAAGGCATCATGGTACAGCAGGCTCATGGGTACAGTTAATTTTCTTTGAACCGCGTGTTTGAGAAATTTATGAAAATATTCTTACAATCGAAATTGGCTCAAACTTGTATCTAGGTTATGGTGAGTGGAGAACTGTTGAAAGCTTATTACAACGCGTACGCTCACATACAGGCCAGACTTTGAAAGAACTTGTTTGGTATTCTGCAGCCGGCTTAGAGAGAACATAGTTTTGTATTAAATGGATGGAATTAAAATGCATGGTCTTTAATTTATATCAGTACCGAAAGAACTAATCAGATTTTATCTTGCTGTCTGACATTATCCGTATGTCTTTCATATCAAATCATTGTATTTAACTTACAATTCAATGATTTATTTGCACATTTATATGTGAAACAAAGAGATCGTATTCTATTGGTGAAACGCCGGTTGAAGTAGCTTAGAGCTTCCGATGACTGAAATGATAAGGAATAAGGACCTTGCAGAATCTCTCAAGGATAATTGCAACCGACTGTTTTCTATGTACTCAGTTATAATTAGACGTATTATTCTAAACATATTTGCTACAAACGTTTATGCCTATGTAACTATATATTATTCAGTTTTAACAATTTTGTATCATAGTACAGTTTCTCCAATTAGCAGAAATCGGCTAAATACGCAGACACATAAACTGAGTTCATCATCGTCACCATCATCATCATCATCATCATCATCATCATCATCATCATCATCATCAACCACAAATTAAGCGTGAGTTGGCGCACTTCACTTTTCCCGCGCTTACTACCGGTGACATGTTTTTTCCGCGCTTTCCATTGGTAACATGTTTTCCCGCGCTTTTCATCGGTGACATGTTTTCCCGCGCTTACCATCGGTGACATGTTTCCCGCGTTTTTCATCGGTGACATGTTTTCCCGCGCTTACCATCGGTGACATGTTTTCCCGCGCTTACCATCGGTGACATGTTTTCCCGCGCTTACCATCGGTGACATGTTTTCCCGCGCTTACCGCCGGCGACATGTTTTCCCGCGCTTATCATCGGTGACATGTTTTTTTGCTTCATTTTGATTGTCACCTATACTGTGGCCGTGGTGATTGCCCGTTCCGAAGTTCAAAAAGGTACTGGGCACTAGTTTACCTATTGTTCAAATTACGTCATATTAAAAAAATAATCCCATCACCAGAAAGTTCGCATGAAGATGAGTAAGTTCACCAAGTTTGGTTATGTTACATTACATAGTAACCAGGCTGTGAGCTCTCAAAGGTCGCCCAAATTCGATACAAACGTCTCTAATTCAGAGACTGCGTCCCCCAAATTCATACAAAGTCTCTAATCTTTCTGATTTTTGAAAGCCTTCTACATGATTGCAATCTAACGAAACAACCTCAAACTTGGTAAACTGACTAATTTTAATGTGATCTTTCTTGTGACGGGCTCCAAATTTAATTAAATTTAAATTTAAAAACTCGTCCCCAGTCTCCATTTGAACTTCGGAACGGGCAATTGAACGTTTAAAGATGATTTACAGTCCATACTGCGCAATCTCCGCCCTGCAATGTTTATGCATGAGTCTAAAACGAAGGAATGTAAATACGAACCAAAATAAAAATTCTGGGACAAACTTACCCTTTTCAGCTTCATTATAACGCCAGATGCCAAACAATAATAACGAGTAGAAGAACCTCGACGTTATCCCAAACCGACGTTTCAGCTCATCGAGCATCAGTAACGTAACGACCCGTAATGGCGGACTCAAAAACTTCATGTACGCCATTACCGAAGTGTAACATATCAACAAATTCAAAACAAACATGAAAACAAACCCTGAGCATGCGCAGAACAGACTGGAAATTATCTTTAAATTCAGCTTTGAGCTTCCGATGTATTTGTACTATTTTATATACTAGGTACAGCTGTAGGTAATGGTTTGCAGTCAAGAAAATAAAAGAACACAAAAGAACTAATGTACTGTGAAAACGAAAAACGAAATGCACAAATTAGGCCATTTCCGAGTTGCCTTTTGCCCATTCTCGTTCCCAGATCCTCCGTTTCTTTTGGTCACGTGGTTGGCGAAATAAAAAAACGAGGGGCCCTGGGGACGAGGATGCCTTTTGCCCGGCTCTGTTTCAAAACGAGTCCTGGTGCACGGCTGGTGCACAACCTTTGTTATGGTAATTAATTTTACCTGCACGTGCATTGTTATGCAAATCAAACTAATTTCCATAAGATAAGAAACACGCAAAGGTCATGGGTTCGAATTCCGTTGGAGCCTAAATTTGTTTCCGGCATTCTTTTCAACTGCTAAAGTTGATATATAACTGCGAAGATCTCATTTTCTTTCGTTCTTTCCACCGCAGTTCACATATATGAGATATATGAATTACAGAACCCCCCACAGCATTCTTGTTCCCAAAGCCCTTGTTTCTCTTGGTCACGTAATCGTCACAACAAAAAAACGCGAAGGAATGCCCCCGCAGGGATTCAAAGTAATCTCGTGACCAGACCTGAATTCTGGGAAATTAATTCTGAAGATTCAGGCGATTCGGACGAAGGAGTTGTAAAAGGAAAGGCAAAATATATGGCAACTTCTTTGCTACTATTTTCCCTGATTGCTTCCTCGTTAGTTGATGTAAGCGATGGTTGTTCCCTCACGAGTGACTGCGAATCAGCTGGCGAACTCTGTTGCAACAACGATTGTTTTTACGGTTCAAGTTGTGTCGGACAGAGTCAGCAGAGTTGTACGTCGAATACCGAATGTGACAGCGGGGAAAGTTGTTGCTACTATCAATGCAAGTATGGCTCAGACTGCATCGGATATTCCTGTTCTATCGACTCTGATTGCGGAAACCCTTACAGGGTAAGCTGTTGCTTCGGAACTTGCCAAAACATTGATGACTCTTGTTATGATTCAGATGATTCCACCGCCGTCATTGTTGGCTCAATGTTTGGAGCAGTTCTTGTTATGTTCTTGATCGCCATGTGCATCTTCGCTTACCGTCGTCGACGAAGGGCTCATCGCGGTAGAGTAATAGTAGGGGGGAGAGTAACAGGAACTACCACCACTACCACAAGAAACGCAACACAGACCAACCCACTCTACCGGGACAGGCTCCACAGTCATACCAACAAGGCTATCCATACCACCCCCCACCGCAGTATGAACAGCAGCAGACGGGCATACCCCCACCATACAGCCCTACCGGAAGAGCGACACCACCTCCCCCATATACTAGAGCACCACAGGGAAGATCAGGGGGAGTATATACTCCTACACCCTCTTATGGTGCTGTGCCACCTGACTGAGTGTCTAAAAGCATCATGGTTACAGTGATTCTCTTTCAAAGTCGTGTGTAAGAAATTCCTGATAAATTCTTGTAATCCAAATTGGACTCAACCTTAATATATTATGTTTTTGAGACCTTTTTGAGACCTTTTTGAGACCTTTTTATCCTTTAGCATTTGAAACAAGGCTCACGGTGAAAGGAAGTAGAGAACTTAACTGTTGAAGTGAAATGCTCACCGCAACCTTTATATGTAAAAAGAACTTGTTTCGTATTCAGATTTAGAGAGAACCTAGTTTTTGTAATGGATGAAATTATAATGCAAGGCTGACTTATTGTTGTAAATATATGAACTGAAAGAACCAATCAGATTTCATCTTCGTTTGATCGACTGCTGTACTGACATCACCGGCATATGTCTTATAACAAATCATTGTATTTTAATTTACAATTCAATGATTTGTTTTCATATTTATATGCGAAAAAAGTAGTATTAATTGGAAGTAGTATTAATTGGAAGTAGTATCTGAGTATTGTAAGTATTGTAAGTAGCTGATTGTTGTAATTAGTCATATTAAGTATCTTGTAATTTTTTTTAGTGTAATGTGATAGTTTGTATTTACGTTAATAGTATTAAAAAATGTATGTGAAACCCGAAGAGATCGTATTCTATTGGTGAAACGTTTAAGTAGCTTAGAGCTTCCGATGTATTTGTACCACTTTATAGACGTAGTGGCTTGAATCGGCCACGGAAAATGAAAAACACAAAAGAACTTACTGACAGTCGCTATACTTTGATTCAGGTTCAACAAAGTTTACTGAAGTCATATATTTGATGTACTGTGAATAGGACCAATAGGACAGACACCATCGATAGATTCATCATGCTTATATATGATAGGGCAAGCTTTGTTGACAGTATGAACAAGGTCAGGAAAATTTGTACACGGAGAAAGGCAGGAAGATAAAGAACAATACCAGTTACACCGGTTGCCCTACTCAACAGAGCAGCTGGGCCCGGTTGTTCGAAAGCCGATTAACGCTAATCAAATTACTTTTAATTTCTCTTGTATAAAAGTGTTTTTCTCTGCTAATGTCAAAGTCACAACAGAAGGTCAAAAAATATAAACAGAAAACCTAACTGAAAAGTTACAAAACTGAAATCAAAATACGCGCTAATCGTCCTTTGAACCGACCCGGCCCAGGATCAACCTCGTTCCCAGGGACAGAACGAGGCTGGCCCCAGTCCCGCTGTGTGGGTTGGCCCAGGATACCAACGTACCTGGCCGTGTGAGGGGTCACAACAGAATTCGGTTGGATGTGACAGAACGAATCGGCCCAGTGGGAAGTGAAGTGGATAAACCTACCACCTTCTGGTGCAGACTCGTACCCAGTCGCTATTTATCTGATTTTTGGGTGAGAGAAGATTGGATACGAGAGTAGATCGAGGCGCGCGTGGAGTCATGGGAAGGGACGAAGGAAAATTAGCTAGTTTTCCTTTGTCCCTTCCCAGAACGCCCCACGCGCCGCGTAATTAATCTCGCTCCAGATTTCCTCGGCTAACATTGTTTCTAACCAAATAAATAGCGACTGGGTACGAGTCTGCTGCTGGTACAGTGTGTCATGCTGTAGTCAAGTGTGGGTGTGTACTAGCTAGGCTTTAGAGGACGGTGTAGATGTCAATGATTAATGTGCCCGGTACATCGATATCATCATCAGATCATCATCTTGGCAACATGGTGTCAAGACACCAATAGTGCAAGCACGTCCTGCCACTTCACTCGTGACCTGTCACAGACTCCAGATCCTGCTCCACTCACTAGCTTCGAATCCCGCTCCACAGCGACGTCCCTCCACCGCACGGACACCTTCCTCGTAGCCTGCGTACGGCTGGCGGTCTTGGCGCGCGAAGTAAATTTTTTAAGCGCGCGAAGTCTGGGTCAAGGAGGTCTTTTTTACGCAGGCTACCTTCCTTCTCACAATACTGTGCATATGATGTGTCTGTAAGTCAATTTGTATGCGACTGGTTGGAGGAAAGCAATTTTAATTTTCCAAGTTTATAAAACCTGTATTTGAAAAAACTGCAAGAGAGGAGCGTTAAAAGAAACGCGGGCGAGAAACAAAAACAATGGGAGGGATGTTTCCTGACCTTTGGAGCCATACGAGTCCACGTCTATTTTGTAAAACCAGGAGCCTGGTAAACTGACGTAATAACAATTTATGTCTTCTTGTGAAACGGTGTAGTTTGTTTCTCGGGAGTGGGGAATTGCTTCTATCTTTGTGCCTGGGGTGGGGAATAGGACTCCAAGTGAAGAAAAAATGGCAAATGCCCGGGGGTGTGCCAGGGGGTGGGATGGTAACAGTAGGAATTGAGCCCTGCATAAATGCAAATATGGCTCTGATAGCTGTATCGAATATTCTTGTGATATCGACTCTGATTGTCGAAACTGGGAATCTTGCTGTCACGGAATATGCCAATAAGCACTTGGGACTATTGTCATTGTCATTACATTTCCATGTTAGATTTGTTCTACGCGCGAAAATAAACATATTTCTAAAATACTTAAAATCGCTCCCAACCCTTAGCCGCGTAGTGACGTGAAGCTCTGTGGTGTTTGCGTGTTCGATGACGTCAAAGTGGCAAACACGTGATCTGTACTCGACCCTTGCATGCACTCATATTGCAACTGCTGGCACTGCTGAGTTAACATAACTCAGAGGCAAGAAAAGGCTAAATTTAGAGTTATGGCAGCTTCAATGCATAGCAGCTTTAGGCGAAACTCGCATTATATTCTGGCTTTGACGAACTGCATATGAGAACTGTCGGAGATAATTTGATTGGGACACCAGTCATGTGATTGCGTGACAAATTTCTTGAGCATCAAATTGAACCTGTATACACCGATTTTATATAATTAAAGATGAACATCAACGGAACGTGGCGAGGCTTGCAGGGAGTGATTGCGATCTCTAGCAATGAGTTTTCCGCGTTTGCATATTCGATGACGTCAGTGGCAAACACGTGATCTGTACTGCATTTCCTCTTGGCAGTTGCAAACGGTGGTGACGTAACCGAGGTTAGAATAATCAGAAATGTTTATTACAGTTGTCTGGCCCCTCTCTCCTCCGCAGAGGCTCAATGGGGTTTTAGGAGAAATCCGCTGAACGTGGTGTTTGCAGGCGCAAGTAACTGGCGGATCAACGAAGCGGCGAGCCTCTGGGTGTCTCGAAAACTCAGACCTCGAAAACTCAGACCTCAGACCCCCGAAAAACTCAGACCCCCGGGTGTATCGAAAACTCAGACCCTCAAAAAACTCAGACCCCGGGTGTATCGAAAACTCAGACCTCCGAAAAACTCAGACCCCCGGGTGTATCGAAAACTCAGACCTCCGAAAAACTCAGACCCCGGGTGTATCGAAAACTCAGACCCTCAAAAAACTCAACCCCGGGTGTATCGAAAACTCAGACCTCCGAAAAACTCAGACCCCCGGGTGTATCGAAAACTCAGACCTCCGAAAACGCACTCGCCAAAATCGTTGAGAGATTAGTCTCCCCGGTTGCGAAATGAAACACTGACCAAATGTAGCACCGTCGTAGTTGGAGCTGAGAAGCGGAAGAAATATCTCGTTTCTGCCAAGACATGCAAGAAAGGAATGTACGAGTGCATCGTTTATCGGGATCACTCCAGTTGTACTTGTCCCTGTTACAGGTATAACAGCATTTGCAAACACAGTGTGTGTGTTTCTGAAATTGAGGGAATTTTAAAAGAACACTTCGACTATATTGCCAAGTCACCTCGGTGCTCGCTTCCATCCAAAAGTGGTCTTGTTGAGCCAGCTAAAGACGCACAAGGTAAAAAGGTGGAGCCCATAAAAATGCATGGAGGCCAAGCCGAAGTATTGCTGTCCAGAAACATCCATTCACGGAGATACACCACAACAACCTACCTTTAGTAGTTGGTTTCCTGGACGACCAACCAAACGCAAAAGATTGCAGGCATTGCAGAGTGGAATTCCCGCGGAGGTGACAAATCGTTCCTTTCGACATGATTGTGTCTCATCAGGAAAAATTGATGTACCCTTGTCCTAGTGACCCAAGGCGCAAGCTCCCCTCAACACAGCACACTACAAAGTACTACTGTGTCAAGCGAAGTTGCATTAAATCGCGCTTTCCTTATTTCCATTCATCCTTCATTGAAATTCCTTCAGACGTTCTCGGCCGCTTGCGACCATCCCACATCAACATGCTATGCATGATATGTGCCGGGCCAAAGGGTTTGATTTTCAGCCGTTTTGGCCTGAAACGGGTATAGATTTTGACCATTTTGGTCTTCAATATGGTGTTTTGCCTACTGGTCTGAAATAGGGTATAGATTTTTGCCATTTTTGCTTTAAAAGGGGGATATTTTCCCGGAAATTTTAAGGGTCAGGTCTGAAATAGGGTAGGGAAAATCACATATTTTGATCTGAAATAGGGTATGGGTTTCAAGAAACGTGCCGCACAACCCCCCCCCCCCCCCCCCGCCACCCCTCCAGATTTTTGGGGAGTCCTCCCCCCCCCCTCCCCGTATAGCATAAAGAAGAAAGAAAGCCACAGGGCACCGACGGTCACGCAATACATACAATAAGCTTTCCCGAATCGATAGAAATATCTGATTATCGCTAAGTATAAGCACGTCAGTAGACCCTGTCATAATTAATTTGTCATAATTAGTTAATTTTCGAGGGTCTGAGTTTTCGATACACCCGGGGGTCTGAGTTTTTCGGAGGTCTGAGTTTTCGATACACCCGGGGGTCTGAGTTTTTCGGAGGTCTGAGTTTTCGATACACCCGGGGGTCTGAGTTTTTCGGGGTCTGAGTTTTCGATACACCCGGGGGTCTGAGTTTTTCGGGGGTCTGAGGTCTGAGTTTTCGAGGTCTGAGTTTTCGAGACACCCGCGAGCCTCTGCCAGATTTGTGTCGTTTTCTTGTACATCTTTGTCGTTTTCTTGTACATTGGACGATTTCTCAGCCCTCACTAAATTTGACAGCTTGAAACTTGGCAAAATCAGCGCTAGGTATGTTGCTACAGTTAGCGATCGTTATTTTTAAGACGAGTTTTCATATTTACTAAAAAAAAGCCAAATGTTGGTCTCCGAATTGATCGCGAAGCCCCTCCTGAAACACGTGGGGGTGGTCTTGCAAGTGTGTTATTCTTTGGAAACAATGGCGAAAGAGCTTGACTTTCGCTCCAAGAGATGTCTCTTGACGGTAAATGTTCTTCTTGTATTTCGTGTTTTTGGTCTTAAATTCCTGCTGGTTGCATTTCGTTTAATTTTAGCGTTTAGTTTTAACTTAATAAGCTTACAGCTTTTGGTTTGAATCGCAAGTTTTGCACTCGACGTTTTAAACACGTAGAGATTAATAAAACACATTTCCTAGCCGGAAAACTAAGCTTACTTGTTCTCTTTTCTTTTGGGACAGAATTAATAGGTTGTTGAGAGTTTCAGTCGCCGGGGAATCCTTAGCCTGCGAGAGCAGACGTAATTTTCCAACTCGAGCCGGAAAATTACGTCTGCTCTCGCAGGCTAGGGAATCCTTTGCTTCCTGAATTTCTTGATCGCCACATGGCGGGTCTCGAGAATGTTGAATTCTGTAGATCAACCCATCAGAACACAACAAAACATATTCAGATTTCCATGCATCTAAAGTTTTAGTTCTCTACTTGTACATCGCGTATAAACTTCCGAACAGATTCTGATGCAACCGCAATTTTACTGACATACGGCAGTTATACATACACCACCGTACCCCCGGTGAGGAACACTGATAAAAAGTTGCCTCCCCCGGATGGCGGCCATATTGGGTGTGGTGGGTTTCTCGCGCCTGCACTAACTTCGTTCAGCTGATTCTCCCATGAGCCTCTGTGGCAACGCTTTCCGCTCAGGGGTATACTTGATAAAATTATGGGGGAGGGAAAATTTAATATTTTATGAACCGGGAAAGCTTTAGTCTCCCACGCAGCCGTTATTTGTGTCGTCACGCAACGCTTGTGGGGAGAAGCGTTGCGTGACGACACAAATAACGGCTGCGTAGGAGACTAGGAAAGCTTCGCTTACAGTAAATTTTGGAGGTATGACGTCGTCGAGATTTTAAAAATACCCATGATGATACATTCCCGCTTATATCCGGTTTACTTGTGTAGCTGTGTGATATGACGTAGAACTGACGAAAATGCCTGGAGATAAAACGTATCAAATTTAATCGGTCAAGGTACCTTTAGTCACGCTATCCACATCGTGACAAGTTTCTCGATCATAACCTTTACTCATACACCGCCTTTATATAAGATCAACGCGGAAACGAAATGCACAAATCAAGAAGGAAAGACTATGTGGCGTCTCTCCAAATGTATAAATTTCTGGCGACTCTTTGGCTCCCAGCCAGACACCCCGTGGGTAGTGCATGTTCAATGACGTCAGAGGCTCAAATCTCGTGACCAGACATGAATTCTGGGAAATCTCTTATTTGATGATTCAGGGATTTGACGAAGAAGGAAGAAGGAGATTGTGAAAGAAAACGGCAAAATATGGCTGCAACTTCTTTGCTACTGTTTGCCCTGATTGCTTCTTCGTTAGTTGATGTAAGCGATGGTTATTGTTACGACAATACCGATTGTGACAGCGGGGAAAGTTGTTGCAACTCTCAATGCAAATATGGCTCAGACTGCATCGGATATTCTTGTGATATCGACTCTGATTGCGGAAACTGGGAAAGCTGTTGCTTCGGAGTTTGCCAAAACACTTGGGACTATTGTTATGATGACACCGCCGTCATTGTTGGTTCTATATTTGGATCGCTTCTTGTTATTTTCTTGATCTCCATGTGCATTTTCTTGGCTTGCCGTCGTCAAAGGAGAGTTCAAGGTAGAGTAATAGTAGGGGGGAGAGTGACAAGAACTACTACCACCACCACCACCACAAGAAACGCAACACAGACAAACCCACTCTACCCGGGACAGGCTCCACAGTCGTACCAACAACAATACTACCCATACTACCCCCCACCGCAGTATGAACAGCAGCAGACGGCCATACCCCCACCATATAGCCCTGCCGGAACAGCAGCGCCACCTCCCCCATATACTGGAGCACCACAGGGAAGACCAGGAGGGGAGTATACGCTCCTAAACCCTCTTATGGTGCTGTACCATCAGCGCCGCCCGTCTAGCAACATCAGGATGAAAGCTCGGTTTTGACAATAGTGTTTTAAACTTCAACATTTCTCAGAGGAAACATAAGTAAAACCAGATGCTTGTGATAAGATTCTGGTAGACCCTTAGAATGTAAGGAAAATGTAGTTAACCCAAGCAACAACAAAAAATCAATCTTATACCTGCCAACTTTTCCTAAGTCGACTGCGTGTGATTTTCGTACCATATTACCCGAATTTCCGAAAAATTTACGACGACTTCCGAACATTGCCAAAGATGTTCCGACGACTTCCGAACATTGCCGAAGATGTTCCGACGACTTCCGAACATTGCCGAAGATTTTCCGACGACTTCCGAACATTGCCGAAGATTCCCGAAGATGTTCCGATGATTTCCGAAGGCTGCCGAATGTCGCGGTGCGAAGCTAAAAATCTCGGCGCCATCTTGCCAAGATCACGCTTATCTCAAACGCGACATTTAGCGCCGTTCATTGGACTATTTTGGGTGGAAATTGAATCCAATTTTTCACGTTAATGGTTAATGAACAAGTAGTCCGGAATTGTGAGTCAGGCGTGTGAAATTGTCATGTATGCATGTGATCGATGTTTTCGATCCGGAGGCGTGTGACACACGCATAATGCGTGTGAGTTGGCAGGTATACAATCTGTGTATATAAAGGTGATTTGGGTGATCGTCGCGTGACAAGGTTTCATACCACTTTGGGTGTAAAATCTAAAATAGCCACTGTTAGAGTTGTCCCAGTACTGTTAGGCTATTTAAACCAGGGGGGGCTAGCAGCGAGGCCTGGGACCTAGTATATATGATTGCACATTTAAGAAATTTGGCCGAGCGAGACTAAGTACTGGTTTGTTTAAAATAAACATGGCGGACATGGCGTGTGTTTGTGTTCGTTCAGAAATATTTTGGCGATTCCATGTTAAAACATCTATGGGAACGATTTGGTCGCTGTTTAACTGAACTTTGGTCATTGTGGGACACCATGGATGAAAATTCCACAGCAAACTCCCGTAGAGGTACGTTTCTCGAATGATTGACAGATTTCTTTACTTGTGCGATCATGTATAGCGGAAAAGCGGCAAGATCAAAGGGCGCTGCCTGCCCCCCTGATTTAAACCATAAAAATAAGATAGGAACTATGAGAAAGATATTATTCTGTCAGTGACACAAGCTACTCGGAAAAAATTCCGAGTTCCCCCAACAGGAGTCGAACCTATGACCTCATAGGTCATAGGTTCGACTCCTGTTGGGGGAACTCGGAATTTTTTTCCGAGTAGCTTGTGTCACTGACAGAATAATATCTTTCTCATATTTCTGCCAAGCTTAAAATATACCATCATTTCTTTCCACAAAATTCTCTATCATCGACAAATCTAATCCTAGCAGTATGCGGGATGGTTGTCACACTTTGAACCTAGTTATATGGCCTTAGCTCCCACGAGTCTCCTGTAGCTCAGTGGTAGAGCGTCCGACCGGTGTGCGGAAGGTCATAGGTTCGACTCCTGTTGGGGGAACTCGGAATTTTTTCCGAGTAGCTTGTGTCACTGACAGAATAATATCTTTCTCATATTTCTGCCAAGCTTAAAATATACCATCATTTCTTTCCAAGATAGGAACTAGTTTTGTTTTAGAATATTGATACCTCATAGGGGGTGAAAATGAATTTGAACCACACCCACCAAGTAAGATTCAGGTACCTTTTTGGGGTTCCTTAAGAGTTTTGGCGATAATGTAGGTGAACAGCATTTGAAAAGTGGAGTACGAGGAATTCTTCCATGACAACTAATATCTCTTATTATGTTGCTTTGTAACTTTGATACAAAACAGATTGTGAGGTAATGTAGTAGCAAAATGTTAAGTTTTTAATGATCGCCAGTCTTTTAAATAACTGGTTTTGAACAATGGCTTTTACGTAGAAATATAATAGTTTTATAGAGATGGATTATAATAATACATGTAATATACATGGCAGCTGTTTCCTCGCCCTATTAACCCACAGGGTGAGGACAAATAATCAAATACCTTACACTTCAGACTAGGCTGACGTAACTGGCAGTCATACATCAACAAAATTTATTTTTCAAACAAAACTTTTAACAGTTCTAAGTAATTATCACTTAGAACATTGTTAGTGGGTTGGACATTGGATCTAGTGATTTGAGTTTGAGTACTGGTCGAGATCAGAGGCATGCTAATTTATAAATTTTGATATGTTCTATTTGAGAAATATTGTTTAATTGTGTTACCAAGGAGTATTAAACTGTGGTTATATAGCAGCCACTTTAATTATGTTTCACTTGATTGAGTTTGGGAGATATATAATAAATTATAATCAGTCGTAATAATAAATAAATCAATAATTAATTATCGTGAATTACAAATTAATGTAGTAAATATAATAAAATGATGATTTTCACAACACACAATAAAATATTGGTTCCTTTGCCTTTAGAGAACTTTTTCATTAGCAGAACATGCAGCAATACTTGACAATTACATGTTTGAGAATCCATAATTTTATTCATTGTTCACATAAAGATTATCATGACACACTACATGTATTAAAATAATATTATATTGTACAAACATAATATCTTGGGCAGTTATAAAAATATTGAGTTGCTTTCAAACGCATTCTGTTTGTATTAATTAAGTAAAATATTATAATTTTGCTTTAAAAGCTACATTTAATTTGTCAATTAGAAAAGGAATTCCTATTATTTCACTGTACACAATTAATTCATTCAATTTTACACCTTCATAAGATCAATTTGAACCAGTACACAGGCATCAAATGTTCGTATTAAATAGCAGCAATAAAATAATGCTATTGCATTATTATTAATTTTTGTATGCCGAATAAATTAATTAAAACAACCTCAAACTAAAAATATATTTCCACACTTTTCTTCTTTCAGTTATCACCTTGAATTCAACGTATGATTTTCCCCTAGCTTAACGCAACTGTCAGTATTATTATTTGTTTTTAAAACTAGCCTATGCTACAGAAACCGGGATAAGCTCTGGCAGTTGTGGGTCACTAGGCTCATGAAGACTTCGCCTTTTTTTAATATTGGTTGGCTATTAGAAACCATGAATTTCTTTCAAGCAAACTGAACTGTTTCGAATTCCCATTCCATGTTCCAGTGTTCATGGATTGTAAAAATATAATTTCCCGGCAATACAAAATGTAGACATTTTGCGCAACTTATGACAAATTAAAGGGGTTACAAAATAAATAACGCATTTGCGATAGTCAGAATGATGTAAACTATGCAAAATGCTGTTGCATATTTTTTTTATCAGTGCTGTTGTCTCAAAATGTTCTCCTTGTGGACTCTAGTCTTCTACCTAAAGAAAAGAATCTTCTACATGTACCTAAAGAAAACAACATCAGAAATGTAACTATTAATAATTAAAATAATTTTATTTAAAAAAACAGTAAATAAAGGTAAGAGAAGAACAAGGCAGGGTGGATGAGCTGGAATATGGCCAAAGCGACGGCACAGAACAGGGCAGGTTGTAGGTTGCCTTATGTGCCTTCTGGTGCAGAGGGAATTAAGGTTAAGGGTTGTCTCCCCTAGCAATAACTTGGGAGTGGTTGCATGACCAATCATTTGCTTAAACACAGCTTTTTTCCTCCAAATTTGCCAATGGCGGGTAAACAGGCAATAGGGCATCAGGCATCCCCTACTTGGCCTATCTACCCAGCCCAGCCCCAAGTAACCCAACCCACAACTAAGTTAAAAGACTAATATTATAATGTTGCCAAAAGCACGCCTGCAAGGGATTATAGCAGCAGCATTTAGGACAGACAATAATCATTGAACAGTTTCATTGTAACATCAGAGTTTTAACAAACCTGCGGGTTAGAGGTTCCAGCCTCTAATGCCATGTTAGCTGATTCAGTATCACTCATCACAGGAGAGGAATAAGACGCATCCTACAAACATGCACAAAATTCAAAGAATAAATTATGCTCTTCAAGCCCTAGGGATTTGTTTTGGCTGTAATATTTATGTCCCCATTCGCACCTCCCCGTTACTTTAAATCCAGAGTATGGGATTACCACATCTGTGTGGGAATATATTTTCATCCACAAACACAACATTGATATTAACCCTTTCACTGTACTCCCAGAGTCAAACCTTGAGTCAATAATGCGATAAATTTGTACCTTTTGAGTATGTGGATGAAACACTAGTGTGTGAAATGAAAGCTACTGAGTAAGTACTTTCAAGTTTGTTTTTAACAGTTTTGCGTTTTGCAAAATGAAATTCAATTTTGAAATTAGCACTCTAAAAAGTGAAAGGGTTAAAGCATTATCTTGTTACCAGTTGAATCAGAATGACGTTAATTTATACTCACCTCAGAGTGAATTCCAACAGCATGTATTACTGCATCATGTACGGACACAAATAAATGCTCTGTTCCTATTCTTGCTGTAAAGCCAGCCCTCTCTAGCATTTCCCGTATGTAATCTGGACAACAGTTAAAAAAATCATAAATGTTTGATCTTTGGATTTGATAAAGGCATGATGACATGCCCCGAATTTTCTAATCCCGCTACCCGTCCTCTCTTTTCCGCCTCTCGTAGACTTCCCGCACTCTTTACTCCTGGGTTCCCGACCCCTGCTCCCCTCCCTACGGTAGGGAAAAACAATAACAACAACAAAAGACAACACTCGACAAAAAGTTCAATTATTCAGTGCACATCTCAATAATTTATCATGGAAAATAAATTTTAACTTACATCGGCAGTGGGCCAAGTAGAATTTTACCCCAATCTTTTCATACTCTAAGCCAAGCTGAAAAAGAGACAGATTGACAAGGCATACATGAAGTCAATGTAATCGGCAAGTGTAGAATGTAATAATTGATAAATATAACACTTGAGATAAAATTGATAACTTCTGAGGCTCTTTGCATGGTGCATGGAGCATGGAAAGGGGGAGGGGGGGGGGGGGGCGGGTCTGATATTCAGACCTGCTTCCCATTCCTTGTACTCTTGGTTCCACCCCTTAACCCTTCCATACGCATTGTGCTAATTTCTATTGCAAAATATTACAGACTATTTCTCCCAGTTCCCATCCTCTCTTCTCCCATCTCCCATAGAGTTGCCGCCCCCTGTCCCCCCCGGGCCCCTGCCCCCACCCCCGGCCCGCTGTCCTGTCCCCCCCCCCCCCCTAGATATTTCCAGCAGATAAGATTTGAAGTCAGTGTTCAATGAAACAGGGCTATTGTTAATTTGTCTGCACAATGAAAGTTGGGCAATCATAACAATAAGATGGCCTGCCGCCTTCCTGTCAGAGTGTTGTCTTTGATCATTTCCAAACTTTGAGCTGTAAGTCATCTTCGGTGCATTAAGTTGCCATCAACAGTTTGCTGCCTACTAATGACAGTCCTGGTGAATTAAGCGACTATTATGGAAAATGCATTGACAAAAAGTCCTGTACCCATAGAGCCCCTTATTTCTCACTGGTTCTTGACTTTTACCTGCAATAGGGTGTTCACGCCTTGAGTGTCATAAAATTAAATGTACTGGCATCCACAATAATGGCATGAACAGGCACAGAACCCTCTCCAGATGTACTATCAGGATTACTAAGATCACTCAACGAAACCTCTACATCCTGAATAATAAATTAGTAAATGAGGAAAATTAATAAAAGAAAGTGTCAAAGCAACTTTTGGCAGTACCATCCAATGCATTTTTACCTCTTTGCTGAAGTTTAGGCGATAAAGGTAAATGTTTAGAAAAATATCATTATAATGACATTAACTCACTGACAGATCACTGACAGTTGGCCAACAGACGGGCAACAGTTGGCCGACAGATGGCTAGACTGCGAGCAGTCCCTCTTTCTTTCCGATAGATAGCGAGTGTGAAGCGCGAGAGAGCGGAAGTCGAGCACGAAGCACGAGCGAGCGGGAATGGGCCAAGCAGAAGTGAGGCACGAACGAGCGAAAGAAGTTTGTGCCTCACTTCTGCTCGGCCCATTCCTGCTCGCGCTCGATTCCCGCCCTCTTGCACTTTGAGCTCGCTATTCGCGCTCACTATCGGAAAGAAAGAGGGACTGCTCGCAGTCTAACAGACGGCAGACAGTATTTGGGCAACAGATTTTTTGGGAGACCTGTTTGTCACTTTTTCCAAGTTATGTGGTTTAAATTTATTTTTGGTTAACATTTTTTCAAACCAGTTTGATTTTTATTTCCTTTGTTTCAGATTATGGTAATGAATATTAGACAAAGGAAAATAAAATCAAACTGGTTTGAAAACATTTTAACCAAAAAAACTTGAACCACAACATAGTCAATTATCCCAGCTGAATAAATTAATTTATTAGTTACTAATATTTAATATGACGTATACATGTAGCTCTTATTAAAAGTTACCCCATTCTCCAGAGATCTGTGACTGCGATAGTAGCACTCCTTGTTATTTCTATTGTAGGGCTCCCAGTGTCCTGCTCATTAGGCCTGTAGAGCACTGAACTGCCAAATTTGCTACTGTGTTTGTTCGGATTTTGTGGGTCAATACCAGTCAATTCTATCAGAGTGCTGCGAAATACTCTGAATTGGCGTAGAACATCGCAGACTCAAATCGAAAAATCTTCAATCCAGGAATTGGCTTTGCCTAAAAAAAAATTATAAATTATTGTATTTTAATAAATCAATCATGTGTACACTATCCAGGCATAAAGCTTAACACATAGCTTAAAATACAATGTTTGCCTGCATAAAGCTACAGTAGTGTATGTGGTCATTCAACTTATTTAAATCTCGTTACTTGCATTTTTTTTTTAGCTGTACAAGTTAATAAGAGTACCTAGCACACACATTTTGCTGGAAATGCAACACATTTTAATTGATAAAAAAAATTTAATTACGACTTACTGAGGAAATCCTCTGGATGTCTCTGTAAATTCCTGTGTTGGGAATTTGACCAAGAAGTGATGCTGGTGGTCTGAAATTGTCCAACATTTAACATTTTTAGTATAAACTCTGACTGAATATCCATGGCAAAGAGTTCATAATAATTATATGCAATGACAGTATTGTAATCTCAATAAATAATACTTCAAGCTAGGGACTTTTACAAAAATGCTTTCTTTGTGATTAAAACCACCTTGGCAAGTAAACACCCATTCAAATTTAACAACAACGACTTTATTTAAGTGTCAATACTTGACCCAAGGAAAGGGGAGGAGGGAACTCCCTACAGTATGTATGGAAAAGAGAACTCTTGATTCTGACCTGGATGACTTCCAAATTACCACTACAAGTGCCATTATTACGCCGACTCCCAAACCAATGTCAATACCAAGCAACACCACTCCGAACCAAGCCGCAAACCAAACAACCTTCAAGAGAACAACACATGTGCGTCACAAATCACTGACAACATAACAGACAGGAGAACTCGACTCCTGAGTGACATCAAAAATGTTTGGGTCTGGTTGTTCAAAAGTCAATTTAATTTAGTAAATCATGTAACTGTATGTACATGTACGTCAAGTTGTCAGACCAAAGTTTTTATCTCGGTCATTGAAGCCTTTTTTAATAATTAGTGCTAAGGGACTGTGCAATAATTACCAGGAGGGGGGGTTGGAAAACCAGAGGGGGGGGCATAAAGTAAAATCAAAGCAAGGAGAGGGGGGGGCTCTAGGTAAAATAAGTCACTCAAGAGGGGGGGCTTAACATTTTATTTTAAAGTACATATTACATTGGCGAATCCATACCTATTTATAAGGTGGGGGCCGAAAATTTTCCGGCCCTTTGGGCCGAGGAAGCCTTCACCGGACCTGAAAATAACACACATGCCCTTTTCCGTCTGCTATGGTTCTGTTGAACATTGCTACGGAGGTGATGTTTGTTCCAGACGCGGATGTCCAACAATTAAACATGCAGTAGGAGCTCTTCTTTCTGTTATAAGATTTTAATCCACACTAGTGCGTGTAGAGAAAATGTAGCAGCGTACTTGTATAAAGGTGTGTGTATACTGTGAGGGGGGGGGGGGGGGGGGGGGCGTACATAATTTCTGACTGATTAGAGGGGGGGGCAATAACTAAATTTACTCCTTTAGGAGGGGGGGTATTACCTAATATTTGGCTACATGAAGCCCATTTTCCAGCCCCCCCCCCTCCTGATAATTATTGCACAGTCCCTAATTTTATTTATTAAGGTTTGAAATAAATTGTCTAAAGTTACACTGTTGCAGACAAAATGAGTCAGAGAAACAATATTACTGAATTGAAGTGGGTGCATGCTAAGGTTGGATTACAGTGTAGCTTAATTCTACTTATAAAATTAATTGCAAACAATTAAAATAATAACAACAGCTGCAATAATTTATTGACATTTATTTATTATAAATTTATAATTAAGTCAATTATTGACTTCTAAAGAAATAGCACTTACAGCATCAGGCTTGCAAATCCTCCAGAGCTGTACCAGTCTACCAAACTGACGGAACAAGCCCTTAAGGGCCACAACCACCACGGCAGCTAGTATCGCCTAACACATAATATATCAAAAATAATAATATGTACATTGTATAACAGCTCCAGATGTACAATGATGTAACACATTGAAATTGAGCATGCTCTATAGCCATCAGAGTATAAAAACATACAGAATACTGACACTAACCTTGGGCAAGTGAAAGAAAAGAGGAGCTATAAACAGCAACACCAGGATAATAATAACAACAACAGGAATGGTACAGAGCTGCCAAAAAGATCAAAAATATACAAAAATGTATTAAATGAAAATGCTATGGAAATAAAAGTATCACAAGCAAGCTTTCATCAAGTTCAAAATAAATTATAAAATAATTCTACAATAGACTAATTTTTATACACTGTAGAACTGGTTGCCATAAATTTGACGTACATGTATGGCATACAGGTCTATGCTACCATTATGCATGGCGTGCTACGCCATGCCAGCTTGGCAAACCATACCATAATTCTAGCATACCCGTGCTAGTATTCCGAGAATCTGGTCATCAATGAAACAATAAATACTATTGTTGATTATTCTCTTTACTCTCATCATTAACATGTTTGCTTGACAATATACTAAATCTTGTCGGAGAAATTGCATGTTGACCAGTATTTGGACACAAATAAATCAGCTCAGCTTACCTGTGTTCTTGCGATGCTTTCTTGAATGACAGATCTAGAAAGCGAACCAGCCACGGGAAAACAAGAGAAGAATGACCCAATGACGTTTGCCGATCCACAAGCAATAAGCTCCTGGTGACGTAAAATACTCATGGCTCATGGTCAGACTATTGTAATGTAACTTTAATTGTCAGATTGTGTGGTTCCACAAAACAATAATTCCCTCCCCCCCAGGAAGGTTTTTAGTTTGAGACCCCTGGTGCGCTTCCAGCTGTGTTCTGATGCCGTCTGATGTTTGGCCATCAACTTTTTTAACCCTTTCGGTCCCATACCGGCCGTAACTGGCCGCCGATAATAGAGTTCGAAATAACGGGGTTGATTTTAGGCCAAGGGAAACACAATTAGTTCGAAATAGTGGGGAATTCGAAATAACCGAGTTCGAAATAGCCGATAGTAAATGACTGAAAAAACAGGGGCAAATCCTAGGGAAATGGGTTTGAGTTCGAAATAACGGGGAATTCGAAATAACTGAGTTCGAATTAGCGGGGTTCAAACTGTATTGCAAATGCAACTTATTGGATAAAAAGATTCGGAAACTCTTCAAGTGCTTCCACAAAAGTGCTTCCACACACCTGATTTGCGTCAATGACATAATTGTTCCTCTTTGCAAATGTCTTGCCCAAAGAAACATTTGTCGCAAATATTACAACAGCAATTACAAAAGCATCTGGAACTATGCTCCCCATCAGCGGGAAAGATGGCAAAGATGGCACTCGCAACCTATAGTGGACAAAAGTAATTTATTCAATAATCAAAACAAATATTTGTTTGTTTGTTGTTTGTTTATTTAAATGTCAGTTTCCCAAGAGGAAATACATTGAGAGACATACAGAACCGCTCAAAAAACAACTGCGAGACCAGTAAAATTTGACTAAAATTTTGCGAGACCCGTTTTTTTTTTAAGTAGACCATTCGCCGAATGGTCTACTTAAAAAAAAAACGGGTCTCATAAAATTTTAGTCAAATTACATTTGGCTTACTTAATTACTTGTACAAGAGAGTAAACTTTAAATTAATTTTCTTCAGCTGGCTGTTTGCAGTAATTTATTATAGACCTTAGTCTTTTATTCTTACCCTTTGGGAATGTCACCAAGAACTGCGACTTGAAATTTTTCATTCAATCCAACAAAATATGAGATTACTGTCCCAAGAACAACCTGCAATCAACAAAGTAATAGAATTCATAACCAGTCATAATTTTATTGATAAAAAAACTTAAGTTAAGTTTTACGTAATCTGTATAAGTTAGGTTTGACAAAGTGCTCATGATTTCAATGAGAATGCTTATTTACATGTAGTTGACGTCGTTAGGTTTTCTTCTCGTATATTTTTTCTTCGTTTTTTTTCCCCAATAGTGTATCCTGTAATGTTTTTATCCCTAATCTTGATAATGTATGTATCATTGTATGTTTTGTGTTTATGAATTTAAAAAAAATAAATAAATAGAAAATACATGTATACATGTACTATCATAGGCACACTTTGCACGCATTGCATGCCTATGACGCTAAATGAAAGGCCTCTAACTGTACATACCGCTATTAACTCAGCAGGTATTGGAAACTTCAACTTCAACTTCTCGCTGATAAATTTGAGTGTAATCAGAAGAAGGATGCAGACGACTCCAGTGATGATTGCGCCAGGCACAGACAGGGTTATATTCTTGAACATAAATATATAAGTCTGTGAAGAACAAAAGAAACATTAAATACATGTACAACACAGAGACAATCAAGAGTGTAGTTACATCTCCCGAAAATTGGTGTCAATAAGTTACCACCAATTTCAATGCTACGCGACCTTCGAAATCAAAATTCACTTGGCAATAGACTTCCGTCAATCACGCGTACCTTGTATGGCTTTTCTCCTGCCGTGCGACAAAATCATGCATGCATGATTGTAATGTACTGAAGGGCCACTGCTTTCTACTTTTACACTTCGCTACCGCCATTTCCAAAGGAAAGAACGTTTCTGGATCCGTTGTCGTCGTCTTTTAACAGAGAAACGTCCAAAAACAGCACTGACTACGATTGCGTTACACGATACAAGTTTGCATTAATAACGTTGTTATGCGTGATTGACGGAAGTGTATTGCCAACTTCACAGTCAGAGGTTTGACTGCGAAGGTCGTGTAGCAATGAAATTGGTGGTAAACAAAGATAAGATCTGAGGACTTGAGCAGACAACAAACCTTGACGACAGCAAAGGCTCCTGAATATCGTGGAACATTCAAACCAAGGATGTGTTTCACTTGGCTGGTAAAGACCAGAATTGCGGCACCAGTAGTAAAACCACTAATGATAGGATCAGATAAATACACGGCCACAAAACCAAGCTTGAGAAGGCCCATTACAAACTGCGGGAAAACAAAATGAATTAAATCAAATGTTGCTATGCTACAGTATCTTACGGATAATTATTGTGAGATACTAGAAAGGTTAGAATTTTTTTCAGAACTAACCAATCACAGCCGACTCAAAGCAATGGTCGGGACATTTTTTTTCTACTGTTTTGTTCCATGTTTTTATCAACTGAAAGTAAGACCACCGCAACGGTACTTTCAAATAATTATTATTATAATTATTGATAAAAACGCGGGGAAAAAGGTAGTCAGAACAAATGTCTCGGCCGTTGCTTTTTGAATCACGGCTGTGATTGGCTAGTTCAGTTGTGAAAAAAGTAGAAAATAAGTTTAAAATAAGTAAAAATAAAGCCACAGGTGACAGCATTCATGGTTCAAGTGTCCGATCTGTAAAGCAAAAGCAACATGACATCACTGGATGGGATTAGTGGCCATTTGAGTACTAGAGGAGATGGCAGAAATTCAGGCTAATCCATTGACAGAATTGCTGGCATGTATGGGACAGGAGGCTTTTCTCTGCTCACAAGTCACAGGACTACAGGTGTATTTTCCATGGTAATTTCTAGGAATAAAGTGCACAGGGTACCCACCTGCAGAAGACCAACAAGCATTGCAAGTGCCACAGCCACTTGTAACTTCTTTTCATCCAACAAGTCCTGCTCATTTGGAAAACTGCCATTAGACTCCTGTTTATATATTGAGCTACGCAGGACACCACCTGATGAACCACTGGGTGGTTGATTAGTAGGACTCGATGCGGCAGACGTTGGCGAAATAGATTGTCCCACTTCTCTTTCAACAACAGAACCAACCATTAGGCAAACCACCGCAAATGTTCCTGTGAGAAGATTTTGCTATTAAAACTATATACAGTGGAAGCTCCTGTAAGTGGACACCCTCAGGAAGTAGAATAAGTGTCCACAACTGGAGCTGGCCGCTTAATGTGTAAATTATACAGAAATTGTATGAGCTAGAGTTCAAAACGGGGTTTTGTCAAGGTGGCCGTAAGTAGCCTACAAGCATTAACTCTCTTTGAGGGTGGGGGTAGAGGACTTCCCCACCCCCAAGAAGCCGTACAATGTACATGTAAATCGAGCTGTCTGCTTACGAAAGTGTCCACTCAGAGATCTTCAACTGTACTAAAAGGTACATATAAAGCTTTATTTTTTTTTTAGCGGTCCGTATCCAAATCCTTGAATTTGATTGGCTAAGCGTGCGCGATTCAGCGGTCCGTATCCTGCAGTACGGACCCCGAGTTATGGACCGCTCCGACCACTGTGCAATTTACTCGGGTAGAAAATATTGCTTTGCTTCTTAAGACTGCCAGAATGCGTTTAATATTGTAAGGCCCACAAAACATATTAATCAAGCCAATATTGGTCCCGGGAGCGGGAAAAATTGTCCGTGAACCCGGTGGAGGACCCGCGGAATCGTAGCGTAGGCATGCGCTATTCAAGCGAAAACATTTTAATTTCAGCAACGTTGCGAAGGACGAAGGTTGATGCGAAGAAGCTTTTTATACCGCCGTTTCTCACATTATATTGCTCTCTTACCGTTGTCAGGTGAATGGAGAACTACGCAGTGGAATTAAAGAACTTGCATTTCTTCAAAAGGCGAGTTTTCATTTGATTTTAACCGACATAATTTGAGTTTGTTGTTGTTTTTGGAAATCAGTTTCACCGCTCGCGCTATGTACTTTTTGAATTATAAATCTCCGTGTTTAGACTCATTTCCTTAGTTTTAATCATTTGCTTTTCGTTTCTCTTTTTTCCTAAACATACCTTCCGTTAAGTTTCATTCAAGAAAGAACTTAGTGATTACCGGTAGTCCAGAAAATAATCCTCGGCACGTAAGCTTATAAAACTTAAATCAGTTGTGCCGTACGTTGAACGAAACTGAAGCAAGTTACAGTTTGTCAAGGTTTTCGCGCATAAAATGAAAATTATTAATTGCCATTGAATGGTAAAAATTAGATTAACATGAGAAATGAAATTGGTGAAAACTGAGGAAACAGCTTTGCTCTAAAAATGCTTTCAAGAGTATTGAAGATTGTCCTAAAATTTGCCGCCGGTTGCGACTTTGAATGGTTTTTGTGTTTAAATTTGAAATAGCTTCTCATTTCAGCTGCTTTTAGTGGTGAAATTCCGTTTGATTCTCCATCGTCTGTTCTTCACAGCTACGTATAGCTTTCTGTAATTACATATTTTGGGTGTAAAAATTAATCATCCGAGTTTCTTGTTATTTGGATTAAATTTTATTTATTCGGTAGTTTTATAGCGACCTTGGGATAATACGCGCGCGGCGTGAAAAAAGATTTTTCAAAACAAGATTTCAAGATTTCTAGCATTTATACAGAACCAAGTAGGAAAAAAATAAACACGTTATTCACCGGCCTTGGTCGGTCCGTATAGGGAAAAACTGTGCCCTCGGTCTCGAGTACGGCCCTCGGCCGCAGCGGCCTCGTGCCGTACTCGAGACCTCGGGCACAGTTTTTTCCCTATACGGACCTCCCGGCCGGCGAATAACATCTATGTACTCGGGCCAAACTGGCCCACACTGCTGGAACTTATCCCAGTTTCTGTAGCATGAAGCTGACTACATGTAGGAGTATTGCTACTCCCCCTGGGTGGGATGCTAGCTTAGTCCATCACATATTACCGTCCATCACATATTACCCCCCATCCCCCCCCCCCCCCCCTCAGCATTTTTTTGCCGGTACTCCAGGGTGGAGCTCTAGAGAAACTGTGAAACTAGCGGCTGGACCACTTGATCCAGAGTCCAACATGCTAACAGCCACCGCGTCACTTGAAAAATAGCCACATTTTAGGATAATCTTGTATAATTTACCTAATGATATATGCCTAGATGTTCCCATTGCCATGTACACAAGGATAGGAACAAAAGCAGTATACAATCCTGTGACAGCGGGAAGTGACGCCAACAAAGCATATGCCAGACCTGCAACGACAACATTCATGAGTTGACATACCGCAACAATAAGTCCCCCTCCACCACCCCCCCCCCAAAAAAAGTGTTAGCCCTCCCGAAAATAAACCCCCCAAATTCCAAAAACAAAAATCCTACTGATAAAACAGCGACCTGGAGTACAAGTACAAGATTGACTACAAGTACGACTTTCAAATTTCAAATCAGTCACATTCCCAGAGCCCTCGCTCCTCCCTGTTGCTGACCAGTAGAGAAGGAGGGTCTAGGAACAAGACTGGTATTACATGTAGATATGTCAATGTAAACCCTGTGCACTATAAGATTTGAAAAGCCGTACTCATACTCAATCGCGTACTCGTAGTCCGATCTAAAGGTCGCTAATAAGCCCCTCTGAGAATTATCTACAGCTGTATGGACTTTTGTTGTACAATGTAGTATGCTCAGAGGCTTGTGATGTTCATTTGACGACTGTATTACAGTGGAACCCCGAGTGAACAAACCCAGTTTATAATGAAGTCCCCGCTATAACAAACAATATTATTCAGCAGTTACAGTAAAATGTATGGAATAGACCAGACCCCGAGATAACAAACCCCCGTTATAACGAACACATTTTCCTGGTTCCTTGGCACTTTGTTAATAGATCGGAGTTCCACTGTAGTTGTTTTGTGTTTCATATTATTATGTTTTGAGAGTTTTACTATGTGGTATTCTATGGTTGCGTTGCCGAAATGCAGCAAAATTCCATAAAATATCACACTACATTAATTTTGTAATTTTATCCAATGAAAACATTTAATAATTGTTTTTTTATCAAATGAAAATATTTTTATTATTATTATCAAATGAAAATATGTTTTTATCAAATGAAAAATAATAATTTTATTGGCACCATGTGATTTTATCAAATGAAAATATTTTTTTTATCCAATAAAAGTATTTTTTTATCAAATGTAAAAGGCAAAATTAGTGTGATAAAGATCGACATTGCAGCGTGCAAAGAAAGTCGTGTCCGATAGCCCGGGGCTAGTGGATTTTCCTGTCGGGCTAGTGGATTCTATCCTTCGCTTGCCCGACGGGCAAGTTAAGTTTTGTGGGGGCATTTAGTTTGTGAAAAAGTAAAGAAATTTAAATTACATTAGTACTGTAAGAGATCTGTAAATTCGTCCGAGTGTTTATACTCATGATCGCGATCGGAGGCGATTGGCTTTCGCAGACTTACCGATCGGCAGTCGCCCGGCCGGGAAACCTGCTTTTTCAGTTCTAACTTTTCCATAAAATCATTCACACAATAAATAAAAGTTAAAAAACAATTTATCTGGGCTTGTTTTGCTTTCATCGCGATAAATATGGGCCAAAACGCGTCAACAAAGTTTCTTTTGACTCAGCACACAGCCATTTTGAAAATCGCCCTATAATGCATTGCGAGCCGTGCAAATAAAATACGTCATGTATGCTGATGGATTGTGTCCCTGGTGATAGGCACAAGCCAGCCTGCTGAATTTCTTCATCAATCACCAAACAATTTTCTTAGGGACAACCCTATAAACCAGTTTATAACTTTGGAAGTAAATTAAACCAAAAACACATTACAGAGAGCCAAACTGAAGGCCTTCTGGTGAGAAATAATTTTTCTGGTGGTAAATAGCACAATCAAGCGCTGTTGCTGGCAACTTTCCTTGTTGACGTTTTGTGTGTTTGAATAGTATCTTACCAAGTGGTAGTTAATAAAAACTTACCAAATTACAAATATACTTTTATGATTAATTAACTAATTAATTAATTCAATAAATTATAAATTAATTATGCGAGTGAGAAATTTTTTTTGGGCTAGTGAGAATGATTTTTGGGCTAGTACATCCTAGTTACAGCTTGCCCGAAGGGCAAGCTGGAAAATTGATTTTCTTTGCACCCTGCATTGAGTGATCTTTGGGAAACTATCGGAAATATTTGCTGACCTTCCAATGGCGTTCAAAAATCTTCAGAGGACCTTGGGTGATTTTTGGAGTCATCTTTGTAAGGGTTCGGGCCATCTTCAAAAATCATTGGGTCAGGCAATCTTCAAGAATTGCCCTCCACAAACAGAAATGAAGGAAAAATTCCCTCTGTCTAAACCAATCAGAATTCAGTAATTTTGCCCTCTATGTTGTTATTATGCACGGCTTCCCCAGGGATCAACCTCCCTCCGGTTCAACCAGTGCATAAAAGGTGAACATGAAGCAAAATTTATAAAGATTGCTTCACCTTCACCTTCTCATTTATAAGCTTACTTACCTTGAGGAATATGCATAATGGCAACCGTTAAACCTCCGGCTATATCGTGTGCCAAGTCACGCCGGACGTTATAACCCGGTAACCATTCGACAATGGGAAACCACGATTGCAAAACATCTTTACACGTGCATCTAGTTGGGAAGAATTGTCGCTTGAAAGTCTTAGCAAGCGACGAAGGTTCAAATTCAGAACTCGAGACGTAGGGCTCTTCACTCTTGATAAACGACTCGGTGAATTCTTGCTCGTTGTAGACATGGCGAGACAGATTAATTCTGTAGCGTCTTCGCCGTCGACGGTTCCTTGCAGCCTGAATTTCTGATAGTTCCGAATCCTCCATGCCAATCGCTATGGTATCCTTGACTCGATGAGATTGTTTCTCGGCCTTCTGTTCTAGTATGAGCTTATTAAATAATGCGCTTTTTCAGTTAACTGTAGCTGTAGCAACTTCGAGCAACCTCACACGATCAAAGAGCTGACGCGTGAGCCATAATATTTTTTACCAGGATACTCGTTCGTTCTATAAACATTGTCCATCAACATGTCCCATTTTGCTCACTTTCTTCTTTGTTGTTTTTTTTCTTCTTCTTTTCCGCGTTGACGAGTGTCTTTTGGCAGTTTAGTTTACGGATAACCGTTGATCAAAGATGGGATAAAATAAAAGCGATGAAGTATACGGCCTGCCGCTGATCTTCAGAACGACTACCCACGGTGTGTAATCGTAAACAACAAGTCCAGCGCTTACTGTAATCCGCGAAACGGTGTACAGAACAAAAATAAAACACGACAAATTAAACTGCCGGTGAAATTAGTTTGTTTTTCTCCAAACAGGATCATGTGAAAAGTGCAGGGTAGCGCACCTGCCTTCTACTAGACATAACATCATCATCTTACGCGCGTGACAGTCAGGTGACCAGCAGGTTTCCCGCGAGTCCAGCGCGTAATAGCACGTGACTACCTTGTGCCAGTATCTCGTGCCCGGGAGGGCGCGGTACTCGGGAATGTTTTGGTGGGTATGTGCCGCCCAGGTCTCCTTTTTAGAAATAATTTGCATTCCAAATGATACCCCGTTCTAGAAATAGGCCAATTTTTATACTTAGTAAATTTCAATAGCCCGTTTGAAATTAAATTCTCGAACATGCCACCCACCGTTCTCAGATCAGGAGTCCCAAAATCACGACCCCGCGTTTAGGTGAAATTGGGGAGTACCCCCCCCCCCCCCCCCCACCCCCCCCCCCCCTTGGATCTCGCGTCACTAGAAAGGGACATGTAACGATCGAAACAGCTACCGGACACATTATGGCAGCCGCGGTGAAACACCGGGGAAAATGTCCTCTTTTTTTCCTCGCCGTTTTCTATCCTCCTCCTTCACCGATCACATTCTTGCTAGACTACAAGCGGTCCCTCATTTTTCTCAGGGATAGTCGAGTGGGAGAGCACGCGGGCGCGCGCGAAAATCACCTCGCTGCCGCCGCGCGTCGCGTCTCCTCGAGGTGATTTTCGCACGGGCTCGCGTGCCACTCCCACTCGACTATCCCTGAGAAAAATGAGGGACTGTACTGTCTACATTCTTGCAAATTACAGCTTGTGCATTTGCATTTTTTATTTCAAGTCTATTTTATATAATAAACATCACAACGCTTGTTTACAAATTTGTTTAATTATTCAGACCGACAGGAGCATATCACAAAAATAAATAAAATAATATACCGTTTTTTGCATGTATCAAAATTTTGAAGGCTCTGAGAAAAATATGCCACAATGTAAATTTTCCTTTTATACAAATAGAGTGGTAAAGTGTGACGTCACAAATTTGCCAATTATTTTTATCAAGCCTCAAAATCCCATAATTAGATAAAGATTGCTGCTGTATGATCAGCCACAAAATTTCAATTTGTTAGCACGAATAGAACAGAAGATATGGAGGTTCAAAGTTTGGTACCGTCCCATACAAACCTCTCTAATTTTGCGCCTGTTCTAAACTGAAGGAACAGATGCAAAATTAGAAGGGTTTGTATGGAGAAATTAAAACCTGAAGTGCCCATATCTCGGCCGCAAATGGCAATGGAGAGCTAATTTTTGGCCAGTGGACGTTTTTTGGCATGCTTTCTCCGAATAAATGATCAAATGTCATAATTTCGCAAATTTAATTTCTGTGACGTCATTACTTTAGTACCCTATTGGACTCGATCATGCTAAAAATTTATTCACTCGTAGTCCAGCGATTTTCTTTCGGTTTCGATTTCAAGGTTCTTGAGTTTGGGCCAGGGTAGAAAATGTATCAAGAAAGCCAGCTTTCTTTGTTTTATAGTCGGTTCTGGAGGGGGCGGTCACATAATTAGCGTATCCCTTGCCCGTGTCCCTTGGGCGTGTCCGTTGTGCGTGTCTGTTGCGTGTGTCCCGTACGCACCGGTACCAGTTTAGCTTCCTAATTTGTTCGCGTTCCGCGGGCATCCAAGAAAATAAGTGACCAAGTAAGGGAACGTGAGGGAATTGTCAGGCTTGCTCTCCGCCAAGTACTGTGATGTAAATCAAACAAGACAAACATCACAAACAGGTCTCCTTCTCCACATCTTCCGCCCAAATCTACAAGAAAAGAAAAGAGATAACCGGATTATTTCTAGTTGTAATCGATTTACCCCCCCCCCCCCCCCCCGTCCCTCCTCCCCCTGTCCATCCTCCCTCTCTCTCTCTCTCTCTCTCCCTCTCTCTCTCTCTCCCTTTGTCCCTCTCCTCTGTCCCTCCTCCCTCTTCCCTCTCCCTCCAAGAAACGTTAAGACATCACTATCTTTACCGCATAGTCACGTGCTCGAACGGCAGATATAACAGCGTCGTGTATTGATGGAAACATCACGTGACGTAGGGCGGCCTTCCCAGAGGAACTTGCAAGCCTCCTAATTAAGTTTGCTGCGAAGAAAGAATCGAAACATGACTAGATTAGGTATTAATTAAAGAAAATAATTATTATGCATATCGCAAAGTATTCAGTGTGATCCCTCAGCTCGGCCTAACTACCAAACTGTTTCGCAGTGAAAATAAGAGAGATGAACACGGTTAGCAAATACTTTCAACTACGAATTGGGAGACGCGAGTGGTCTAACGGTTAGCGCGTTGCACTACTCCGGATGGAGCATTCCGGATTCGAACGCTGGCCGAGTCATAGCCTGCGTAGCTGGCGGTCTTGTTGGTGCGCGAAGGCAAAATTCGTACTCTCGCGGCTGTGCCACTCGCTGTCGTGGCTTCGCCGCTTACGAATTTTACCTTCGCGCGCCAACAAGACCGCCAGCTATATATGCCGGCTAGCCGAGTCTGTGCTGTGTTCTTGGGCATTGTACATGTGTTGTGTTCAGTGCCTCTCTCGACCAGGGGTACGTAGCTAGGGTATAAATGGGACTAACATCACATCTAGGGGGAGTAACAATACTCCTAGTCGGCTTCACCACAGAAACCGGGATAAGCTCCGGCTGTGTGGGTTAGTTTGTCCCTTGTGTGGCTTTACCTTTTTTTCTAACTACGGATTATCATAAATTTAGTGCATGATTAAAAGTTGTACAGAAAATTATATGAAATACTTACATGAACAACCCGCCAAGTATATATCAACCCCAACATTTCTAAACTCGGAAATGAGCTGAAATAATAATAATAAAAAAATCGAGCAAATTATAATTATATCAGTTCAATTTTTACTTTAACGTACGTTTAACGTACGTAAGTGCATGTTTTATACTCATTCATGATCGTCAGATCGCGAGTCGTAAAGGCAAGAAACAATGGACGAAAGAAAGCTAGCGATTGTTCTATCTACGCGATGGGTAATTTTAAACGCTTTTTCAGAAAACAGATGGGAGGAGACAGTACAGTACAGTACGGTACGGTACGGTACGGTACGGTACAGTACGGTACGGTTCAACTACTTGCGAGGCATGGGTGTAGCCAAAAGTCCCCACTTCTTTTTCGGTTTTCATGATTTCATTTTTCAAAAACATTTCCAAACTAAAATGGCAACCTAGAACAGAAGTTGAACATTTTGCGTGTATCACCGATACGCATGCGTATTCGAAGATGTAATGGTATTGATTGTCCCACATGCTTTGTGGCGTCCCGTTCATGATATGGCCCGGTCTTTCCGATAGGTAGTAACTCTGGTTTTCCTTCAATACGCATAAATCTTTCGCCTTTTACTAAAGATTTCCGTGGAGGAGAACAATTGAATGAGTCTATAGACTAATTTTTCGTTGCCCTGCCTTTCGGCGGGGCTCCTATATGAAAAGAAAACCGCGATGGCTTCCGTAAACGAAGATACCGCAACTCCAGGTCTCTCAAATCTCATTTTCAGGGTTTTTCAGCAAGCGCGTAAATGGGCAAAATGTCGAGATACTTACGGATGGTAGCGTGTGTAGTCCAACGGAATCCATGAAAGTGAAACTGCTACAGTCAATAACAACAGTGTGGACACTATCTCGAGGCTCTTCGACTTCAACAGTTTCTGTTATGGGCCTGGGACTGTTCACAGGCATCGCTTTCTATTTAAAAACACGAATGGTTATTAAGAGAGTCTCAGTGTTTAGTTTTAAAAACTTGAACAATATATTAGAAATATATTCTTGACTTCTATTGCTTTACTACGCTTTGTGATTGGTTTAAAAAAACTCGCGCCACTTTCTTAACCAATCAGATGCAAAACCAAAACCAATCGCGACTTGGTCACACGCGTTTTTCCCGCGCTTGGCGTCAGTTACGTGTATTTACTGTGAGTTCTCATTGGTTCATTGTGTCAGTTGTTTTGGTCTGTTCTGATTGGCCATTGTAATTGCTTTGGTTTTGGTTTCGCGGCACTCAATCGAGAACCACTCTATCTTGGCTAATGCAATGTTACTTACTCCATTAGAATCTCTCCATTACAGTTGTAGTCCTGCCCGTTATTTTCATTCTCAAGTAGTTCGTCTTTCTCGTCTGAATCATTGTTGGCGAGTGCGATCTCTTTGCGCGGTTCCTGTTGAGTACTGGGGTCCAGCCCAGTGGCGACAACAAGCGCATTTCTGAAGCGCTCCACGTTACCAAAGTATAGAGAGGACTCAAATCTCAGCACCTTCACTCCAGGGACCTCGAAGGCCTTAAAAAGAGATCACATAATAGGACATAGGAACGTTAATGTTTCCTTGCGCATGCGTTCAAGGAGGATGAATCTAAGAGAAGCATTCCCCCATACATGGGTCTCTTCCAATGATAATTTTTTGAAAACTATTTTTAATTTCAGTCCATAGCTGAGCTATTTTAAGAGCGCTGATTGGTCAGTTCGAGTTAACGTGATGTCGGAGCCTCGATCAGAAGGAAATAAAAATAACTTTCATAGCATGGCGCGAAACTATTAATAGATTTCAAAAAATTATCATGGGGCACGGGAAATCCTTACCATAGGACATTGCTTGATATCACGGTATAGCTCGGTTTCCTTTACTCTTCCAAGGATGGAGTAATTTGACCTGAAAATGAACACAAAAAAAAGACAACAAACGTTAAACTGAGAAGGGCTCCTGTTTTGTAATTTTTGTCCATGATATTTTCTTCACTTACGAACTTCAAACTTGGGCATGGTATATTCTCAAAAATATCATAACCGTGCCACTAATAGCTACTAATAAATTTTTCCTCGGTTTTCGTTTTACTTTTCCCGAATGAATGAAGGAATTAGAACTTGTTAGAACCTGTTCTGAATGAATTACAGTCTGTTTTTCTGAATGAATCACAGCCTGTTTTTGAAACTAGAAGTTCGAGGAGACCGTCTATTTGTTCCTGCACGGCGAAGTGTGAGAACTCAGTTTCTTATGTGATATGTATAAAATTGTCTATCTAATCGTTGATTTTCTACTAACTATGGTCGAATCAAAGCACGAGCGTTGCTGCAAGTTGTTGCATTCTACTGACGACCAGATAAACAAAGATCTAGCGGAGTACTAACGAAGTTCGTGGGAGACGCGGTGGCCTAATGGTTAGCGCGCTGGACTCCGGACCGAGCGGTCTGCGGTTCGAGCCCAGGCCGGAGTGACTGTGTTGTGTTCTTGGGCAAGATACTGTACTCTCACAGTATCTATCTCCACCCAGGAGTATAAATGGGTACCGGCGACAAAATGCTGGGGGGAAAACCTGCAATGGATCCCATCCGGGGGAGTAGCAATACTTCTAGTCGCTTCATGCAGCAGAAACCGGGATAAGCTCCGGCAGTTGTAGGCCACTAGGCTCGTGAAGACGTTTACTAATGAAGTTCAATGAAGAAGAATTGCTTTCACCTGGAGAGAGTTAAAACGACAGCAAACAATGTACAGATAACCCCTACACCCAGTCCTACATCCACTCCTAGCAGTATCACACCAAAACAAGTGAAAAACCACACCACCTGCAAAAACGCAAAGAAAAAATAAAATTATATTGACTTTGTACTGAATCTAACACTCACGACGTCATCTCGCTCCCTTCCCCACCCCTGACGTGGACGTTCGAACAGCTGAAATTCGATTGAGCCCGCGCACGTCATCTTAAGCGGTCACCGAGGTTGCTAGACAACATCAAATACTTTAAGCGAGTGTTGACTACGAACTAGAACGCAATGAGTGACTACAGTCAAAGCTCTCTGAGCTCTCTCGTAAGCAGACAGCTCTACTTACCGGCCGCCTTGACAAAACCCCGTTTGAACTCTAGCTCACACAAATTTAATATTTACACAGCCCCGTAAGCGGCCAGCTCCAGTTGCAGACGCCTTTTTCTGCTTCCCGAGGGTGTCCGCTTACGGGAGCTTCGACTGTCTTTAAATTAAAGTGTATATTAAGCAAAACTGCATCTCACCGCATCAGGTTTGTGTATTTTCCACAAATATTTTAACCTTGAAAACTGTCTGAGGAGGCCAATGAGATTAGCGATGACCACTGCAGCTAGGATAGCCTGGAAAGATACAGGAGAAACAACATAAGCAATTATAGAAAGTATTGTAACGGCATTGATTTAGGGAGAGGGGATAAGAAACAACGAGGTTTCGGTAAACCGCGAGTGGGGGGGGGGGGGGGGGGGGGGGGGGGGGGGGGGGGAGAAGAGAGGGCGGAAGCAAGATTCCCAAGGTGGCGGAAACCCGGAGAAATGGGGAAAAATTTCGCAACATTGCGTAATCTTTTGCAATAGAAAAAAGCACAAAGAGGCGGAACCACAACGGAAGGGGCGGGAACGGGGAGTACAAGGTACAGGAAGCGGGAAGTTCAGATCCCCCCCCCCCCTCCCCCTACCAAGGCGGGGTTAGGCTATATAGTGGTTGGGGATTGGAGGGCGTCAATTGACTAACGACGCGAAAAGGCACGCGAAGAGCGGTGAGGGGATTGGGGAGAGGGAGCACTCTTCGTGCTTCGCGCATCTTTTCGCGTCGCTCCCCCACTATCCGAACGCCTGCAGGAGGAACAGGCTATCAACTGACGCGAAGCCGTACGAGTGTAGACTCAAGCATCTTGCTGACAATGTTATTTACCTTGGGAAGATGGAAGAACAGCGGAGCGATAAACAGCAACACCAGAAGAATCAGGGCAATCACAACCACACTGCATAGCTGTGAAATAGATGGAATAATTCATATCAAATCCTACGTAGAACAACTTGAAAGCGGTAACTATTAGTATAAACCATTTCACATATTCAGAAAACAGAACTCTTACGTAAGAAAAACACAATGCCAAACATTTTGAGGATGTCGTATACATGCTGCAGGTTACAATTACAATTCTTTACTATCTGCAGCTGGCCTTAATACCACATGAAATATCGTAAAACCTTGCATATAATCCCTGGGTTTAAGGTTTATACAACTTCATAATGAGACACTAATAACCGCGCAGCATTTTCAGGAAGGCTAATAACCGAGATAAATAAAATTGTTAAACAGACAAAAAAACTAGTCTATAGCACTATTCTTTTCACTGATCCACAAAAGAAAATTGTTAGCGATACGTTTTTGCTTTATTAATGATCATTGGTACCCAGGCGTTCTCTGTCTGCTTATTACTCGATTTGGCGCGAAATTTCATGACGTCACCGAATGACATAGAGCGCCGATGCATGCAACCCGTTCCAGGTCCTTACTTGGTACTTCGCTCTCGCTCCTCTCTCGCGGATAGGAAGAGAACGCCCATAAACTAGGCTGGAGCTGGAGTCATGTCAGACCAAAAAGGACCAGTTAATAGAATTAGGAGCAGTATTTTATATCCTTTATTGTGTCACAGTTATACCTGAGTATTTGCTAGGTTTTCCTGGACGGCTGTTCTCGCCAAAGCATTACAAATTGGAAACAAGAAAGAATGAGCCTGCAATATTTCCTGCTCCGTATGATATCAGCTCCTGAAACGGTAAGACACGTGAGAAAAGCTCGTCAATTTTTTAAATTAAAAAAAAAACTATTTTTGCAACATAGAATTTTTATCAGATTCCACTGATCAAAAATGAAAAGCGCGGGCTCAATATGGTTACCATGGTTATAATTACATGTTCCTTCTACCTAACCTCGTTCCCAGGGTCTTCTCGTTTTTCAAGATAGCCGCTGATCGATCAGCCGCCATCTTGGAAAACGAGAAAACCCTGGTTGCGTTCTAACGACGACTTCTACCGTCTTTTTCCAGCTTTTTCCAAAACAGAACGGTTATTTTTTTCAGGTTGCACAAACCTGGTTCGGGTCAATTGAATAACCATGCTTCTTGGCAAACATCTTCACCAGCGAGATGTTTGTGGCAAAAATCACCACTGCGATAACAAAGGCGTCTGGGAAAATTCTTGACATTAGTGAAAATGATGGTAGACTCAGAGGGGGTAATCTAAAATTGGACAAAATAAAAACATCGGATTAATTCTTACTTCTTATTAACCAAGCGCGATGGCCGTACTGGGAGAATATCGCCCGAGGTCTTTTTGGTACGGAGCGAGCGAATCACAGCGCGCGTTCTAAATAAATAATAACCGGCTCACCCCTTTGGTATTACTCCTATGATGGATACCGCAAATTTCTCATTGATTGCTGCGCCATACGAGACAGCAGTTCCGACGATAACCTGCAGTGCAAATAACAGAAGAACAAACAAACTCAAAACACTCCGTTTTCGTTTTACCGAAAACGCATCACAAGCTCTGCGTCCGCACTAAAACGCTCAAATACGCTGAAAAAGATCGGCGTTTTCGCGGATCGTTTCTCTCAGTGTGGACGATAGGCGAAAACGCATAAAAAAGTATACGTTTTCAAACGAAAACGAATTAGTGTACTGGACGGGGCCTCAAAAGATCTTGCCTCGCCGAGGACTCGGGTTTGCAAGCAACGAAAGGCGGGAATAAGAGAGAAAGCAGTCTCCTTTCTTTCCCTTCGTGTTTTGAAGGATCCAGTGTAACTTGATGGAACGTTTTTTTGTAAGGGCGCGTAGACTCGATATTAATAGAGAGCTTAAGCACAGACGTTTTTGAGCCACGGACGGCAACCGGAAGAGAAATGTTCTCGGTTTTTGGCGCGCTTTCATCCCCAACAATTAGTTGGAGAGAGCCTCTCGTTTTTAGCATTTAAACAATAGTGATTTTTCGCTCGAAGAGCGATCGAATACGCGCCAAAGAAGAGGAATGTTTTCGACTTCTCGGATGCCGTCGTGGCTCAAAAACGTAAAAAAAACGTCTGTGCTTAAGCTCTCTAATAATTACAGCCTTTTGCAACAACCACGTTAACAGTACAGAGCCGGACCAATGAATAAAAAACCTTATTACCACAAGAAGTTCCGCCGGGATAGGAAGCTTTCATTTTGTTCTTGTATCTTTCATTCACTTGTTTTAAGTCCAAATCAACACCAGAAGACAAAGCACACCGGTGATGATGGACCCAAGATTCGCTGAAGTGAAGTGGCTTCAAACATAAAAATGATCATCTGAAAGCAATAAACAATAGGTCTTAGCATTCATTAAGAGAGGATGATCTAAGAGAAGGATCGGCCCCGTGCTCTATGAACATTATTTGAAATCTATTAATAGTTTCGCGCCATGCTGTGAAAGTTATTTTATATCCTTCTGATTCGAGGCTCCGACATCACGTAACTCGAACTGACCAATCAGGTAGCGATCTTAAAATAGCTCAGCTATGGACTGAAAATTAAAAATAGATTTAAAAAAATATCATTGGAAGAGACCATGTATGGGGAATCTCTTAGATCATCCTCTCTTATGGCATGGGAAGGCACTTTACTCTCACGGACAACGCGCGCCATTCTCTCCACCTTGCAGGAGTATAAACGGTTTACCAGAGAATTTGGGAAAACTTGACTAAATGCTGGAGTTAGACTAAACGCCCCTGAGGAGTAGCCGCTAGCCGCTTCATGCTGAGGTTAAGTCCTGGACCGATGAGACGCTAGACTAAAACAAATAAATTACTTTACTGGTATTGTTATTGAATTCGAACTGAAAAATAAACTGCTTGCAGTCAGTGTTCTCTCTCTAAATCACGAAAGAAGCGCGAGGCGATGGTTTGGGGACGAGAAGAGAAAACCTCGCCCCAACCCCTTCTCGTCCATGCCGCCTAGTTTTGCGCTCCACGCTCGCGGGAACAAAACGCTCGTCGTATCTTAAGAGAAAAGGGGGACTGCAAGCAGTCTAGATCTAAAAACAATGACTTGGCAATTTAATCGCGAGCTCAACTAACTATCTAACCAACTAACTAACTCACTACGGAAACACAACATGATTTCTATAGAAACTACAGAGCACAGCAAAACTTTCGGCTGGATCGCATGCCTGGTCACCTTGGCTGAAGCAAGTGGTCCCGTGATCTGCGGAACTTTGAGTCCGAGAATATGCTTCAGCTGACTGACCACAACAAACACCGCTGACCCTGTGGTGAAACCGCTGATTCAGTTGGATCGGACAGGAACGTCGCCACAAACCCCAGTCTAGCTGCTCCCATGGCAACCTAACAAGAAAGCATTTCTGGTTATGTGTAACTTGTGACACATTTGTAAAAAATTTAAAAGTTAATGATAAGTACGTTATCAGTGAAAAGGAAGATTTGAACTGTACAAAAACGAGAACGAGATGTTACTCCCTAATTATTTTCCTTTCACGAGGGATTAATTTTTTGCGTAGATCACAAATCGGTGCCCGCGCAAAATTTGTTTCTGGCTAGAAAGGAACGGAAAACATTAAGGTTGATTAGACCTGGCTAAAGGCTGAATTGAGGTTAAACTGCGACTCTATAAAACCACCACTAGACGGGGATTAAATTGTATTAATTACAATGTGGATGAGCCATGCCACATCAGTCACAAAGACCGCGTTTAGCAAGTGCGGCTATTGGTTTAAACCCGGCTAAGGCCATCGTTTTCTTAACGTTGTCTGGTAAGGTCTTTGTGACTTCTATATTACGAAGCTTACTCTTGCGCCTTGAAGGAGCTTGTTGCTTTTTTACGGTTTTATGCGAAGCCCCAATCAAGAAACACAATTCCATATGCACTGCAGTACGCGCTCTACCGCAGCATTAGACTGTTCCAGGCTCTCAGATAGTGGGGACGAAGCGAAAAAAGCGAAACGGCCGTGCGAAGGGAGTCTTTCGCTTCGTCCCCACTATCCGAGAGCCTGAAACAGGCTACCGCAGCATCGCTAAACCGCCTATCCCCGCAGACTGAACTCTTTCCGCACGAAATTTGCCATTCAGCTGAATTGTTATCACTGCGAAAATAAAAGGCATTGGGGTATTACTGCTACCAAAAAAGTACATAGGAATACATCATATCAACCTCGTTCCCAGGGTCTCTAAAAGATGAGAGACCCCCGGGAAACGAGGTTGACATCATATTACCTGGATAAAGCCAACAAGCAACGAAAGGGAAATAGCGATTTCCATTTTGACTGACTCGATGGGTGTCCATAAGCCACTGCTGGTATCTGTTGGGAGAGGACTGGACGCTGAACCATTCCCAGGAGTGGGACTAGGGTCTAATGACAGAGAACCCCACTTCACGGTCGACCACCTGCGCCACCATCAAACAATGACCGCGAACTACCTGTCACGTGACAACAGCAAAAGCCAATTAGACTTCATGGAATTCTTCAGCTAATCGCACAAAATCAGTGTGAGTAGCAATTACGTAATTCTCGTGTCATAAACAGGAACAGTAAAACATTTTTTAGCGTACCTACAGACAGATGACCGCGATGTACCCATGATCATATAAACCAACACTGGGAATAAGGGCAGTGTAAAGTCCTGTGACAGGAGGCAGAGAAGCCAGCATGGCGAACGCGAGTCCTGCAAGATAGAAGAAAAATATATTTTGCGGAATTATTCGGCGTGTTAATCGTTCAAATTAAACTCCCGGCTTTGATTCTCTGACACAATCAAGAAACAGTAGATCATAGACAACATTTGGTGTAGTGGTGTAGTATGCAAACTTTAACAGCTGTTTATTGACATTTTCAAGAGAGATGTCATTGCATGCAAATAATTTAAAGGTATTATTAGCTGCTAGAATGTGGGTGTCCTTCGCGTGACCTAAGCTGAAAATATAAAAATTAATTAATCAAAGGTCACGCTACATTGATCAGTGAATTGAACACTCTTGATTCCAGAAGGAAACCCTTGTGAATTATAAATCTAGTAGATGTATAAATATTAACGGTCTCGGAATCTCTCAAATCTCTTTAGTGTACGGCTGCGACGAGCGACCATATCTCAAAGCCCATTGATCACTTCAAATGGTGTTATTATACGAAGTGCTTATAGTATACGAAAACCAAGTAGTTCAGTGTCGGAACTTAATATGTTCCGATTTCTCAGCAATACATTCATAATATGTTGCGCTGGGCAACAGATTTTTATAAATCGGGCCGATTTTCGTCCGCTCAGCCATTTTCTTAATCAACTCAGGCCAAATCGGGCCGACAAATTGTAGGTGCAAAACTGGCATTTACGTCGTAAACAAATACCTTGAGGAATATGCATAATTCCTACTGTAACTCCTCCAGTGATATCAGCTGACAAATCTTTCTTCACATTGTATTTTGGCAACCAGCGAAGAATCGGAGCGAGCCGGAAAAGAAAAGAAAAAACTCCGTTCCAAGAACACGTACATGAAGCAAGCTTTCTATAAACAGTGCGTAAGTAGTGGTTCTTGTTCGTTGACTCTTCAGAGCGTGAATGGCGATGTGTTGCAGTTAGGACAGGTTTCATCGTAAACTTTCCGTGTGATGTTTATGTCAGGTTTTTGGTGATAAACAGATATTGATGCCATATATACAGTGTTGCACTGCAACTAGCCAACGGAAGACAGTTCCAAATATTTGTCTCCGAAATCTCAGTTATAAAATTTTGGCCATATAACGCGCTCTAATTGGTCAATTTGAGTTCATTATAACTCAATAAAGCACGCGCCCCTTAACCTTGGGAATTTTAAGAACAGTCGAGAAATGCACTCTCGTGTACTTAAAAATTCCCGCGTGATCATATAACTCAACAATGCACTCGGGCGCGTTTTAGGGACCGTTCATTAATTATAGGTAAGGGGGGGCCGGAGGAAAATTAGGCGGGGCCTTGAAAAAAAATTAAAGCTGCGGGCGGGGGGGAGGGGGATCTGAAATATACCTCGAGACAATTGGGGGGGGGGGGGTCGGGGTATGAGGGGGGGTCTTGAAAAAAGATTACAGTTCATGGGGGGGGGGGGGGGGGGGGGGCAGGGAATGTTTTTCTTGGTATTGCTGTATTTGGTTTGTCCCGAATTAAATAATTTGTTTTTTCCATGTTTTTTCACTAGCTTATTCTGCTAAAATTTAGTTTGGCTAAAAGTAGCTTACGTCTACAGGTTTAAAACAAAAAGGAAACGTTAGAAATAATGTTTTTCATGTTACTTCTCATTAGTATTCGTTGCGTGCAGCAATTTTCTACTTTTACCCATGCTACCTTTCGATCTTGCCTTGCGGGCTTTTAAAAACATTTCTATCCGACAACGTTAATTGAAATAGGTGTATACGTATAGACGTAACAATTGCTTCGATCCTCAGAAAATGTTCCTGTGACTACTGAGTAAGTCAAAAGCTGATTCAACTGAACTAATAATATCCCAAGTGGATAAGTCTTGAAACATTTGGCAATATTGTTTCACCGGCTTCACAATTCAGCAAATCAACAACTTTATTTAAATGTAAATTAACGTCTGTATATTAAAGAAAGCGAAATCATGCAAAGTGTACCCGCGGTGACAGAAACGTCTGTCAGAAATTGTTCATTTTTAAAAATACTGACTAGTTCGCTTCTATGATACAACTAAAGTCAAACTTTGGCTGAATTTCTGCGAAGTTTAATAATGAGATCTTTATTTCGTCGGGCAGTGACCGAGTTTATCTGGTTTAATTCATTCATTCACTTTTCAATTAAGTTGGGAAATATTACAATAGGCCGTCTCGAGCAAATTTACATCCTTTTATTTCCTTTATCGCTTGGAAACGAACGAAGAAAATTGAGATATAATTTAGTTTTACTTTACTTCACTTTTAAACAACGCTTACCCGGCACGCGCGTGTCAATATAAACTTCCAAATATCGATATTTATTTTATGATTTATTTCATTATTTATATATCAGTAAATGGTTTTAATATATATTACCTTGAGGAATATGCATAATTCCTACAGTAACTCCTCCAGTGATATCAGCTGACAAATCTTTCTTCATGTTGTATTTTGGCAACCAGCGAAGAATCGGAGCGAGACGGAAAAGAAAGAAAAAACTCCGCGCCAAGAACACCTACATGAAGCAAGCTTTCTATAAACAGTGCGTAAGTAGTGGTTCTTGTTCGCTGACTCTTCAGAGCGTGAATGGCGACGTGTTGCAGTGAGACAGTTTTCATCGTAAACTTTTCGTGAGATTGTTATGTCAAGTTTTTCGTGATCAATTGAACTTCCCTCCATGTCGTGCGACAACACTTCGACAAGTCAACAACTGTGTATCGGTCACTTTAATTTACATAAACCAAACGGATATTGTTGTCCGGCAGTCAAGAGATTATTATCCAGATTACACTCTCTTGTCAGTCGAACGGTGAACAAAAGAATTTATCATTTGCGTATATGACGTTTTTCGTTAATTACGATATAAAAATCCGGGGGGGGGGGGGGGTGGTACTCAACAACGTTTTACGCGGGAAGGCTCCGCCCCGAGGTCCAAACCCTTACCCTTTTATATACCATTTTTGACAGACAAGGTAACCCTTTCATATACCTTCCATAGAAAATGGTACCCCTTTCACTTAACCTACAGTTCAAACACTACATCCCTTTTACGACTTTTACTAAACTTTTCGCTTGAGTAGCCCCTTAAAATATTGGATGAAGCAGCTGTTAGTGCGTCTTTTCGAGATATTTTGAAAGGCCCTTTTGAACACCTAAATGACAGTTTTACCCAACCCTTTTCTATACTTCATCTCGTAACCTCCAGCCTGAAAAAAGCTACCTCTTTCAGTACCGCCTCACCCTGTATATATTGGCTTTTGGGTCGTCATTTTTTTAAAACAAACACTTAGTGTAATCATTAGCGGTATGTAAATATACTCACCCAAACGCCCCGTTCACGCTAACGGTTTTCGTAACGCTCCGTTTTTACCGAAAAAACGCATAAAAAAGCTCCGCGTTCACAATATCGTTTTCTCGCAAAACGCTCCATCCTCGTCCCCAGAGCCCCTCGCTGACCATGTGACCAAAAGAAACGGAGGATCTGGGAACGAGAACGAAACGCTCGAAAACGCTACAATAGTAATCTGCGCATGCAACAAAATAGGTCAATGAAGTCAGCGTTTCGAAAGCGGGTTCCGTTTTAAATGTATGCGTTTTCGATGGTAGGTAGCCTGCGAACACAGCCGACTTCCATCGCGCGCCGCTCGCAGCGTCTTCTCGCGGACGCTGCAAGCGGCGCGCGATGGAAGTTGGCTGTATTCGCAGGCTAGATGTCCTAGATGGTGGCGCGAAAAACGCATCGAAAAGTATGCGTTTTCAAACGAAAACGAATTAGTGTTGACGGGGCCTTAATAAGGTGGCTCGATGTAGTTTTTTTTAGCGTTGAGGTGAGAGTTTTGAAAACAAAAATTCGATCAGAAGGCAAACTTCACTGCGCATGCTCTTTAGTCCAAATCCAAAATGGCTCTATTGCTGTTAAAAAAGAATCGAACGTGAACTTGTAACCGTGGCGTGTCTCTCGTTTGTCTGCACGAGGGCACGCAAGAAGATAGTTTTCGAGAACCGAAAACTTTCTTTTTCGCGCCATTCTCAACCCCAGGCCCCAGCCGCAGGGAAACTCGCGCCCGCAAGGTCCATTTTACGCGCGTAGCAGATTGACCAATCGGAAGCGTTTTTATTGTTTCGACCTAAAACCAATCAGAGCAGGCTCTCTCACAGGGTTCCCCAGAGCTCTTCTCGCCGTCAGTCATGCGCAAAAGAGAAGAGCTCTGGGGTCGAGAATGTAGATTTTTTGGAAAGAATAATGTGTATAATAAACAATTCTAAGGAAATTTAAAGTTGTACAAAATGACGGGACATTTTTATTCATCAGTTTTAATTTTTTTTCTTTGCATTAAGGTTGGAAAAAAATACAAACTTTCTCATAAAAGTACTCAGCCATTTTATACAAACTTTCCGCTGAATAACCTCTATATAGCGTCTTAATTAAAAAAAAAATGAACTTTCCATCACAAAATTAACAATCTCTGTTATTTTAATGTTGTTTCTGGAGAAAGGGTAAACCTATTCAGATTTGGCTTCATACAGGGGAAAATAGACTATTCACAATGATGATTCCAGATACAATATCTACATGAGCTTAATATACTTTAAGAACCAGGGACTGGTTGTCTAACCCTTTCACTCCCAAGAGTGCTAAGTTCAAAACTGAGTAAAAATCTTGAATTTTATTTTGTAAAATTGCCAAAAACAAACAGCACTACTTGAAAGTACGTCTCAATAGCTTTCATTTGAATAGTCACACACTTGGGTTTCATCCACAGACTCAAAAGTTAGAACTACCTTGTGTGGCTGAGCATAATAACAGTACCACATGAAAGTTCAGCTCAATAGCGTTCATTTGAATGGTCACACAAGGGTTTCATCCACAGACTCAAAGTTAGAGCCATATTTATTGACTCAAGGTTTGACTTTGGGAGTGAAAGGGTTAAAAGCTGAATAACGCTATCCACCGGATAAATCACAAGCGATTTATCCAGTGGATAGTGTTATACACCCTTTGAGCAACTGGGCCCTGACGAATAAACTTAGGTTTGCTTTAAAACTTTCACAAAACTTGAGCTGCCAAATCAGCCCGCCATATCGTTCAAAGTTCTCTCTCCCCATGAGTCGGACAAAAGCTTCCTGTAGGGAAAAAACACGCAAATTAAAGTGTCATTCAAACTAGGGTGAATTATTTGTAAACTTAGAAGCACCTCCCCAAACGCAAAGCCTGTGACAGTTGTTACCAAAGGTCCAACTATCTATAGCCTTCTCAGTAGTACAGACCCAGGTGTTGCATGACATCAAAGTTGATAAACTAAAAGGGAAATGGTTATGAAGCCCAGCAACGTTCTTTGTTCCATGTTTATGTTCGCTGTTTTGGCCTTGACCGTCCACAAAACCCAAATAGGTTTGAGTTCTTCCCGAGTAACTAACCAATAGAAAACGTGTCGGTTACGTAATTCAACCGATGTGTGAACACAAAACAAAAGATTGTGCATCACGGTCGTGGACCTTCCAACATAAATCTTGGCCTCTTTTGCTTGTTTCTATGAAGTTTGGAGAGGTTCATAACCATTCCCCTCTGTTTAACTATTAATGATGACATTAGCTGAATCCCTTCTGGTCACACAAAATAAATGGCGTACCTCAACAAAGTCCTCTTGGTGAGTGTCGATAATATTGTAAGGCTTTTATTAACAGATCTTCACCGATACCACGTATACACTCCCTGCAGAGAACAACAAAAAACATTAATATTTTTTATACCCGTTTTATGGATTCACTGTTCTGTCCGTTTAATTCAAGACTCGCAGATTGTGGGGATATGCGCAAAATGGATGCAGGAACGAGAAAGAGAAACAAGAGTGGACTAAGGAAAAGAGGGTGAGCCTTAGTCCCCACTCCTTTTCTTCTTTTCTCATTCCCCGATCTATTTCGGCCGTTTGCAATAATCGATGAGCCTGGAACAGGTCCTTGAGTAAAGCAAAACGTCAAATACTGAGAGAAAATGGATGAACATACGTAAAAGCTCTATTTAGTCCCCCCCCCCCCCCCCCCCCCCCATCTTTTCTATTAAGTATTAAGCCCCCTCTCTCTAATAAGCCCCCCTTCTTGGGACCTGAAATATTAAATAAGCCTCCCAGGGACTTAATAGAGCTTTTACGGTATGCTATAGTTTTCTGTTCCAACATGAAATTATACTCAGTCTGGAATTCCCTGTTAAAGGAGCTATGTCACGATATTTTTAAGTCATTTTGGCGAAGTGCAAAATCACCTTTAAATTGAAGAAAGCCTCGAAATAGTTGTTTACTAAGGTAGAAAAACACCAAAGAGGTGATAATAAACCAAACAGGAACAAGGATGGTCGAGGATGGACAAGATTAAGACGGATTGTGAACGGCGGACTTGAAAAAAAATGCCAATTTTTTCAAGATGCGCCATCCGTGACGTAGCCCCTTTAAACTGTAGCATATAAAGATGTTACTGAATCAACGTGAAGTAGAACAGCATATAAATTATTAAACCTCCTCAGTTGTGTGCAAAACATGCAAAGACAGCCTTACCTTCTCAATCCGTCTATTCTGTCTCGTAATCTCCCGGATGTTGTAGGTGACCCACCTAAAGAACACGTGTTCATCAATTTTAATATTTGTAAATAATACGTCAAGTTCCTTTGTAACCCTTTCAGTCTCAAGCTTATTAAATGATTGCCATGCATTTATTTTAACGGCGGCGAGGCATGCGCAGGCTATGTCATCTTCTCATCTACAATGCACGCTAGTGGAATAACTGTTTAAAATTGTGATCGATCACGATCAGACTTTTCGAGCGTCAGCACACCCAGGTATCATGATTCGCTTTGAACCCTCAAAACGTTAACCTGCGCACACTCATCGCATATTCCTTTGAGTCGTTTGAGACATCTGCGCCCAGGCTATCACAACTTCAAAACTTCAGCTGCTTGCCTATAGTCTCCTTCGCAGCCATGTTATTGGGGTCGTCACTAGCCTGCAAAACAGGCGTATTTTGGGCGAGCGAGCGCTGAATATTCCATCGAGTGTTTATAAGTCGCCATCTTGGATTAGGAAAACATTGGAGGCTTGGAGCGAGTGCAAAAGAACGACGAAGGGAGAGGGAGTACTCCCCAACCCAACCCCTTCCTAACCCTCTTTCACTCGCCCCAACTCTCCACGTTTTGCGAATCCAAGATGGAGGCTAAACACTCGAAGGAGATAAAACAATCGCAAGCCCACAAACCGCCTACATTGCAGGCTAGGTCGTCACGCAACGCTTCTTCCCACTCCTGCGTGACAAAATAATGGCCCGTAAGGACACTACCGCTTGCCTACCGCTTGCCCTAAGAATGGATAAAACAAGCTGAATCTCAAAACCACAAGTTCTTTTCTCACCAAAAGCCGGCACGTCCAGTGGTTCTGTCTCCTCAGGTTCTTCTGGCACAGTCTCCACATCCGGGGATTCTCTATCAATGCTGCCGTTTGACAATTTTAACGTGGTGTCCAGTGCAGAGATCAGGGAAGTGACGTCACTTTGTCTGCGAGGTTTTCTGCAACGACAAAGGCATATATTTTGAGCAATAAAACCTCAGTTGTTATGAATCTTTATTGTGATAAAGTTCATAGCATGTAATTAAATTCTTGAGATGGCAGACATAAAACTAGCCTGCGATTCGCCAGACAACAGCCAAAAATCTGTCTACTTTCGCAAACCAACCTAAGATCGATGGGTATAACTTATCTTTCTTTCCATTTGCAGGGCTGCTAAAAATTCGCTATCTCACTGTCTTACAAACTTACTTCCCCCGTGTGATATGGTTGATATGATTGATATGGTTTCTTTCCTCTTCTTACAATTGTAAGACTGTCATCTACTAAACATTTACAGCGCCATTTAAAATTTACGCAACCAAAAAATATTAATAATAACAAATCAATTTAGCACTGCTGCGCTATTTGAGGACAAGTAAAACATATTTGACAACCAATCCAAGTCATTCAATCCTTCTTAGTTACAGTCCGGTGTAGGTACAACCTTCATATTCTTTATTACAGCTATTTCGGTAAGACGGGATATACACGATACTCTCCACTTACCCTGGTGCTAAAAGCAGCCCAAAAAACTTCGATCAACACCGAACTTATAACATCAAATTTTCGCTGTACCTTGAAGTTTTCTTTTGATAATTTGGGCAAAACTAATTTTTCTAAACTTTTCATGATTCGTGTATTCACTAACTCGCGTGCTCCATTGTTGTGCCTGTAGGCCGATCCGTTGGAAGCTACATCACTTACCGTAAAAGCTCTATTTAGCCCCCCTCTCTATTAAGCCCCCCCCCCCCCCCCTTTGGAAGTCAGATTTTGTAATAAGCCCCCCCTCCTTCCGTCAGATTGATGTAAATGACTTTTCAGCAATATTTTCTGGCGTTCAGTCACTTTGTATTGAAACGTGGTATTTAATTTCCAGAACTATCATCGAGTTAGGGTATAAATGACGTTTCCTTTGTAAGACGGTCATGCATAACCCATTTCTTGTTCTGTTTTTAGTTAGTGGTGTAATAGTAAAGTTTGAAAAATTAATGTGAATTTTCTTGAAAATTTATGATTTGAATAAGCCCCCCCTCTCTATTAAGCCCCCCTCTCTAATAAGCCCCCCCCCCCCCCTTCCTGAGGCCTGAAATTGAATAAGCCCCCCCGGGGGCTTAATAGGGCTTTTACGGTACCTGTACATGTAATTGCTTTTACCCACCTTTGCGCGTGCACTGATGGTTCGCCGTCTAAACTGATCTCTTCTAATTCAGAGTCTGTGTCGCTGTCCTGTTCAACTGAGTCCTGTAATTAAACAGGGAGGAACCTATATTAGCCTTAGTTTTGACAGTAGTTTGCATCGAAAATATCAAGGTGCAAATTACGCGCTCTCATTTACTCTTCGTCCGTAAAGAGAATAAGGTGCGCGAAAAATGGGCCTGATCGCAGGTTACTCATCGCGCGATCCCAAAACAACAGAGCCAATCTCGTTCCCAGAGTCCTCGTTACCCTTGTCCAGCGGTGGAGCGGCCAACAAGGAGCTCTGGGGGGAAGCGATCCGCCATGACAGGATTCTTGGACTTCCGGCTCTACTGCGCATGTGTTCGACCCCGTGTTTCAACTAACGGACGCCAAAATTCTTGGACTTCCGGTCTTACTGCGCAAGTCAGGCGGATCACTCTATCCCAGAGGTCCTTGTTTGGCCGTTACAACCGCTGGATAAGGGTAACGAGGACTCTGGGAACGAGATTGCAACAGAGCCTGCTCGAAGGCTAGACAGGCACATGATGCCAACTCTCTCGCACTCTCAGCCCGTTTGACTGCCAACTCTCGTGTGACTGTTAACTCTCGTCAACTCTCATTCTCGTTTGATTTGACCTTTAGCAAGGGTTTCTAATTCAGCATGCTAACCTACCGCGATAGAAGCACTTGATTCTTTCCGAGCAATGGGCCTGGCCCCATCCGGGGTATCAAAACCCTCAGCCTGGCCAAGCTGACGTCTGGGGTCACCAACCGCTGACCCCTGCCTGGGGGTGGCTAGAGTAACAAACAAACCAAGATTAGCAAAAAATAAATGCTAGCGATCTCTCTCAACACGGTCGGGGGAAAATGCAGACTAGAAGATTGCAGACTAACCCTAACTCCAACCCCAAAACCTAACCCTAACCCACCTGGATGTTAGGATTGGGTTAGGGTTAGTCTGCAGTCTGCGCTTTTTTCCCCAACTTCTCTCAACAAAAAAAAGCGTTATACCTCCTTGGTAACTCTCTTGCGATCTCTTGACTTGGCGGCAATCACTTCACTAGGGGAGGGGAGAACTGGCACTGAGGGAGGAGTGGAAGCAGCACTATTGTCACCCTTTTGCTTTGTTTAAGCCGTCGTCTTTCTCTGGCTGATAAACCACTCTAAAACAAATCAACACAACTTTAAGCTTTGAATATTTATATTCTCGAAAGCACATGAGCTATTTTCAGCAAAAGTGAGGTTATACCCGGGGTGTCTAATCGAACGTTCGGCAATCGAACAAAATCGAACACCAATCGTTCGATTGTGTTCGGCAATCGAACATAATCGAACTCACAAAAAAGTTTGTCAATCGAACACAATCGAACATTCGATTATCGAACGGCCAGCAATCGAACTCAATCAAACTCAATCTTCAAGAGATGCAGTCCGAACAAAATCGAACCGGATTCGGTGCGATTGCGTTCGATTTTGTTCGATTTTGTTCGATTGCGCTCGATTTTGTTCGATTGGTTCGATTTGTTCGATAATCAAACTCACACAAAATTAGATGTTCGATTATGTTCGATTGCCGAACGCAATCGAACACCAATCGTTCGATTGGAGTCCGATTGGTTTTTTGTTCGATTTTGTTCGATTAGACACCCCGGGGGTTATACTACTTACCAAAGGAGTGTTTTCACTGACAGACTTGGAACTAGAGAAACAAAGGAATGAGAGAATCATTTCCAAGTGTGATAAACATACAATTTCTCTTTAACAATACAATACATTGTCAAGCAGACAGGTGATGAGAATAAAGAAAATCATCAACAAGGAGATATTGTCTTGATGAACTTGTCGTAACGTAACTTAAAGTCAGTGTAAAGTTTTTGTATAGAGTGGTAAAGTGTGACATCACAAATTTTCAAATTTGCGAAATTATGAAATTTGATCAGCTATTCAGAGGAAGCATGCAAAAAACGTCCACTTGCCAAAAATTAGCTCTCCATTGCAATTTGCGGCCGAGATATAGAGGTTCAAAGTTTTGTACTGTCCCATACAAACCTCTCTAATTTTGCGCCTGTTCTAAACTAGAAGGAACAGACGCAAAATTAGAAGGATTTGTATGAAGAATTAAAACTTGAAGTGCCCATATCTCGGCCGCAAATTGCAATGGAGAGCTAATTTTTGCAAGTGGACGTTTTTTGGCATGCTTCCTCTTAATAGCTGATCAAATTTCATAATTTCGCAAATTTAATTTTTGTGACGTCATGACTTTAGTACTCTATTTGAACCTAGTTACCGTAGAAACCCTGCAAACTTCGAACGCGTTTAACTCCAACTCCCCGCTATCTCGAACTCAAACCCATCCCCCTTGCCCTTGTTTTTCAATCATTTACCATCAGCTAACTCGAACCAACTATTTTTTGTTTCCCTTGGGAGTTCGAGGTTCTACTGTAGATGGCCTAATCTCCCACAAGTCTCCTGTAGCCACAGGGTACAGAGGAGTTCAATTTGATCGTGTAAAATTTGATCCGGCCACTGTTCTCTTTGAAGTAACGTCGCCGTATTGCGTTACGTTAAATATATACCGCAGGCCAAATTACTGTGGGCTCGGAAGATTGCGAAGGTCGTCTTACACTCGTTGTCGGCACTTCGTGCCTTATTCGGAAAGCTTTGCTTTCCGAAGATAATTTGCGCCGCGAGCCAGTGTTTGCGGCTTACGACATAAACAGACATTGCGGATCACAGCGATCGAAGGATATGGCAAATAGGAAAACATAAAACGGTTGAAATTGGATTCAGGATTTTATTGCACAAACAAGGATTTAGTTTACAAGGTAAAGACGTTAAAGCGAGTTTTGTACGATCAAATTGAACTCCTCTGGACCCTGTGCTGTAGCTCAGTGATAGAGCATCCGACCCCTGTGCAGAAGGTCATACATGTAGGTTTGACTCCTGTTGGGAGAACTCAGAATTCTTTTCTGAGTAGCTTTAAAAAATAAGTGCAAATAAAATGAACTTGAACTTGAGCTTGCATTTTGCGTCACTGATTGATTAACGTCCTTCTCAATAAAGCTACCCTGGGTACCAGAGGTTTATTTCTCCGTCGCGTCGAGATCCGAAGTCGGGCCATAAGAGAGATTTGAAACCGGAAACCGCGCAAGAAAAGCCTCTGGCACCCAGGGTACAATAAAGCAGGCGGTATATTGAATTTTGATGTACCTTGTTTCAGAATCTGCAGTACTTCTATCGTCCTCGTCCTCTTCTTCCTCCTCTTCCTCTGCATAATGTGATCTGGCCGCGTGAGAACTGGACGTCACTTTGTATCTTCGTCTCGCTCTGGGGCTCCTGGAAGCGGGCAAATCACCCCCTGGGAGCCCTCCTTTAGGAGGCTGAGGTAAGGGTCGTTGAAGTTGATGAGACTGGTGGGGTTTGGATAGAATAAGACTAAATGTTTACCTCACTAAAATCAATATTATTACAAGACTGATAATATTTATCGGCAAATAAATTTACTGTATGACTAGATTATTTACACACTCACCTACAGTTATATCAGAACAAGACTTACCAATAAAAATATCAGCAAATTACTGAAAAATCATCAATATTCAAACTAAAAAAATAATTATATATCGCAAACTTCCTCAACACTGTTAGCCTGTTCTTTTGAGTATCTCCCAAGACTTCATTTTTGACACTTAATTTAAATAAAAATTAATCCACTAGCCAACCCCTAGACTGTGAGCAAAATCTTACTTTTTTTTCCTAATTAATTTTTTCTATGATGTGGGAAGAAATTAAATAGCGAACATTTTTACCATTGAGTTGCATAATAATATTGTTAATTATACATTTTTGCTCATGCACAGTCTACCAAACCCCGTGAAAATCATGGACGAATATAACCTGTGTATCCATACCTCTGCTTTGGGTGTCTTTGACTTTCCAGCACTAGGTAATGGTCTCTTTTCCTCCAGACCACAGCTTTTTTAACATCCTCAGATGATTTCCTGCAGAACCATCTTCTGCGCTTCTTTGCTTTACTGACTGCCTATTCCAGTCTTCTCACTGCCGGCTGACTTTTTTCTTTCCGCCATTTGTTTCTTAATAATTTCTCTTTGTTTTAAGTTCACTGCATTTTTATCCTCAGTTTTCTTAATATTTATCTCAGTTTTCCTTTTTCAGACGATCCACTTGACGAACTTGTGGAATCTACAGAGGATCTTTCTTGTTCATTTCTTGACGAAGGCTTTGGCGATTTCTTGGCTGGTTTTTCATCCTCTAAAACACAATCCACGGCAGAGATTGGTGGCGATAGAAGCCTCCAGACCAGAACCTGAATACCCAGAATCTGACTTGGCCGATTGTGTTTTAGAAGCCTTTGATTTAGCACTTGGAATTCTGTCTTCCTTAGAAACAGTTTTCTGCTTTTGTCTAGAGAGTTTGTAAAATAAATAAAATAAATTTAAATAAATAAATGGCTTTATTTAAGTGTCAGATGGTGTGTTTAGTATTAGCTGGGACCTCTGAGACCCTGGGTCCTTGGGAGCGAGAGACCTGGGTCCCAGAGATCCAGGGTCTCTGGACTTAAAGATCTTCAAGGACCTTGCTAGATCATGGAAGATCCTCAAAGATCTTTGCAGGAATCTTAAAGATCTTTCAGAAAATGTTTGTACAGTATTACATTAACTCACCTGTTTTTCGTGCCCTCCAGAAACAGGGCAATCTGTTTCTTGATGTAGTTATGGCGTAGAAGGCGTCCGCACTGGGCCTTTTCGCTGGCTCCAGTTCCAGCATACTTTGCACAATTCCACACAGATCACTACTGTAATTTGATGGGAGAGGTGGGGTCTGAAAATAGAGAATACTTTAGAACATGTTGCAGTGCAACTACTGTAACCAGGACCACCCAGACTCCCGGGGGGGGGGGGGGGGACTCCCTTATCAAAGTGACGGGGATGCTCATTGGAAATTTTGAATTAAACCCCTAAGGAGACCAATCTGGGCGTGGCTCAAGCTCCATTTGACCCCTAAAAGATACCATTCTAAAAAAGACAGACAAACAAGAGTTATAGTGACTTTAATTAGTTGCAATCATCTCCGGTAATGAGGCCACCAAGACAGTATGACGGTGTTTTTTTTTATTATTTCTTCGCGTGCAACCTAAACGATACCTTGATGGCTAAAAATATCGGCGTTTCGTCCTGAACACCCTAAGTAAGACCAAAATCTGTAATTTAAGACCCCTAAACGAGACGACGAGGCACCCACGTCACTTTTATATGCAAGTCTCCCCCCCCCCCCCTCTCCCCAGGCCCAGACTATGAAACCAATCACAGGGCAGAATGGGAACAATACACTCGGCAGCATTTGTGACAAGCTGTCAACAAAGGTTAACCAGCAGCGCAAATCCATACTCTTCCAAGACTGACGGATGCCTACGAATCATTGAGTCTAGTCTTCCTCTCTTTCCAAAAGGTCAACTGGATACACTACATCTAGTTATTACACAACCTTAAAACCTGGTAACAAATTAACATATCTGCCTTCTTAAGTAATGTATACCTGCCAACTCACACGCTATTATGCGTGTGTCACACGTCCTCCGGATCGAAAACATCGATCACACGCATACATGACAATTTCACACGCCTGACTCACAATTCCGGACTACTTGTTCATTAACCATTAACGATCAATTTCCACCCAAATAGTCCAATGAACGGCGCTAAATGTCGCGTTTGAGATAAGCGTGATCTTGGCAAGATGGCGCCGAGATTTTTAGCTTCGCACCGCGACATTCGGCAGCCTTCGGAAATCATCGGAACATCTTCAGGAATCTTCGGCAATGTTCGGAAGTCGTCGGAACATCTTCGGGAATCTTCGGCAATGTACGGAAGTCGTCGGAAAATCTTCGGCAATGTTCGGAAGTCGTCGGAACATCTTCGGCAATGGTCGGAAGTTGTCGGAAATTTTTCGGAAATTCGGGTAATATGGTACGAAAATCACACGCAGTCGACTTAGGAAAAGTTGGCAGGTATAGTAATGAGTCTCAGTAATATACAGTAAAAACCCGCATAAAAGAACACGTGTTTTGGGGGTTCAGGCTGATTTTGTTCTTAATATATATCGGGTGTTTTCTGGTACTTTTTTGACCAAATTTGACCAAATTTCAGCCTGAGTGTTCTTAATCCACTTGTTCTTTTATGCAGGGTTTTACTGTACCACATACAATGTAGCAAAATAATAGTAGCTTGAAGCATTTTCTCATGTTTTGAAGTTATATTATTAATAATAATTTTCATTAATTTTGTATTTTAGTATACTGAATATTCATACTCATATACCTTTCCTTTAAGAATCTTGTAACCAAAGAACTCATATCCTTTGCATTGAAGGCATGTCTCAGAGTACACATCTCGTATAAACAACAGCCTAAAGCCCACACATCGGACTGAAAAATTTAACGTGAACAAGAGTAAAAATCAGCAAATGAATTAGGAAGGGGCTGTTGACACATTCCTAATTACCCCACTGAATGGTATAAGATAGCAAAAACATGGTGGATAGATACTAGTAGATAGTCGTTGGATAGTCAAAAACAAGAATCAACATAAACAGGAAAGACATACATGTATGTAGCCTCCTTTGCAGACGTGTTTTTGTGTCTGTCCTATTCTCCCTCCCCACTAACGTCTGCTGAACCGAGCCGGAGATGCCATTCCCATTGTGGTTAGTTTTGAGGAATGGCATCTCCGGCTCGGTTCAGCAGACGTTAGTGGGGAGGGGAATAGGACAGACACAAAAAACGTCTGCAAAGGAGGCTAACATGTATGTGGATGCCAGCAGACCAGTAGTCTGAAGTGTCAGCCGTCTCCTCGCTCTAACCCCCCGTGGGCAGGCGAGTTAGAGCGAGGAGACGGCTGACACTTCAGACTAGCAGACCAGTAAACTCCAATCATCTCTGCATTTTTAAGAATTCAAAGTATTCTAAATACCTTTTTTATAATCAGGCTCTTTAGTTCACAAATTTAATTATGGTTACGGCGACTGCATTCAGTACTTAATGTTTGGCGTGCAGACAAATCATAATAAAATACTATGTGGATGATGAAAAGGGGGCAGGAAACAGGGGGGATCTGACATCAGGGCATTTGGAATATGTCACAATGGCGGGCCTAATATATAGAAGAGGTAAGATAGAGAACAATGAAAATAACTTTGTGCTGTCCGAGAATGTAAACTAAACAAAAAGATGTTTTCATCCAATTCTCAATTTTTACTTCCAAGCACTAGATAAGCAGAAAGGTTCAACTTAGTTTCTTTTTCACATTCCTCAGAATTCGAAGTAACGATGTACAATATTTACCTTGTAGTTATAAGGTTTATTGGAGAATAGCTCTGGAGACATGTAGTATGGTGTTCCTATCAGTGTGTTAGCCATGTCAGAGGATGTTTCTAGCACTCTTGCTATACCAAGATCACCGAGCTAACAGTACAATAACAACAATTTCATCGTTCTAACATAATTTTATTATTGAGTAATACTTATAAAATAATGAACTACTTTCAAACCCTAAACTGCGGCCCTAAACATTTTCTGATTTCTTCAGATGATGAACATCCCTTTAAGCCCCAGTAGAAATAATTTTCAAAAAATTATGGTAACTATATAGACCCAAATACCACATGTAATTAATATACCACCATTTGAAAGGTATTGTTTGGGGTATGTCATAAATCAAACACAGCATACAGGAAGTCGCAGATTGGATTGAAGAGTGTCCAAAATGAAAAAAGAAAACGTTCAAAAATACCTTATTCCTTGTATATATTGGGTATACCCCTAAACAATTTAGCTTAATTTGCAGCTCTTGGTGTGTGGGTTGTTTATAATCAGATATTCACTTGACCTTAAAGTGTAACAGGCAAAAGTTGCAAAAGTTGAAGGGGTGGTTAATCAAGTCTGATATAGGAGGGGGTATGATTTTATGCTTCCAATGTGCAGATCTCGCCAAGATCTTTTTGTGTCCAAACTTCATACAGATTGGCCCAATATTGAGCTTGTAATATAGCATTTTGTGCCACATGGCACTATCGGGCTTAAAGGGTTAAAGAGCGTACACAATACCCGGGGGGGGGGGGGGGGGGGGGGGGACTCCCATATATAAGCTATATACATGTAGGTATGTGCGCTGTGAAGGGTATGGATTTTAAACAATTTCAATGTCTGGAATAGGGTATAGGGTATAGGGTATAGAAATCAGAAACGTGGGAGATGCGCTGGCCTAATGGTTAGCGCATTGGACTCCGGATAGAGCGGTCCGGGTTCGATCCCTGGCCTTGGTCACTGCGTTGTGTTTTTGGGCAGATACTTTATTCTCACAGTGCCCCTCTCCACCCAGGTGTATGAATGGGTACCAGTGACAAAATGCTGGCCAGGGGTGTATAACTATCTAGCCTGTGACTAGCATCCCATCCAGGGGGGGGGGGGGGGGGGGGGGGGGGGGGGGGGGGGGGGGGGGATACATGTAGCAATACTCCTACCCCTAGTGTGGGGCCATTTGGCCCGAAATGCGGCTTTTAAATGTACCTTTACCATAACTTACTTTAATAATCTTGCTCTTTGTGAGGAAAATATTTTGAGTCTTCAGATCCCTGTGAAGAAACATTCCTCTCGTGCATATACTGCAAAGCACAAGACAGTATAATTATTTTGTGGCTGGTTTTTATAAAAATTGTTATTTCCAACATGAACCATAAGTCACAATGCTACTACAGTCAACTCTCTCTAAGGCAGACACCCTTGGGACCAGCTCTAAGCTGTCCGCCTTAAAAGAGGTGTCCGCCATAATAGAGAGTTTTGTTACATTAACTAGAAAATGATTCAGTCGAGACCACCAACCATGTCCGCCTTAGAGAGGTGTCGGTCTTAGAGAGGTATCCACCTTAGAGAGGTGTCCGTCTTAGAGAGGTGTTCGCCTTAGAGAGGTGTACGCCTTAGAGAGGTGTCTGCCTTAGAGGTGTCCGCCTTAGAGAGGTGTCCACCTGTTCCACCTTAGAGGTGTCCACCTTAGAGAGGTGTCCACCTTAGAGAGGTACACACGTCCATCTTAGAGAGGTGTCCACCTTAGAGGTGTCTTCCTTAGAGAGGTGTCTGGCCTTAGAGAGGTGTCCACCTTAATGAGGTGTCTGCCTTAGAGAGGTGTCCACCTTGAGTTTTCGATTGGTTATTTCTCAAACACGGTAAAGACACAGTTACCAGAAAACGATCGTTACCGTGAAATCTATTGGGCCTAGATCTGATTATCCTACGGGTACCAAGAGGCACACTCTTATGGGAAATCTTGTTCATGTGAACAACAACAACAACATGGAATGAGGAATATCAGTGATAGCCCCACTGACTAAGTTGATTGATCTGAACAACAATTTTCATGAAATGCTGTTATTTACAAAAATTCAAAGTTACAGTTGAACCTTGAACCTCCACTAATGGCCACATCTCTACAACGACCAGGATTTTACGCCCAACCATGCGCCAATCAATAGTCACTTTACTCGTAATGAAACCTCCCTACAACACCTACCCCTGATCAATTAACAGTTAATTATGCCCCAGCGTGGTCCTTAACCCTTTCACTCCCAAGAGTGTCAAAGCTCAAAATTGAAAAAAATATCAAATTTCATTATTGCAAACAGTACTGCATAAAATTATGGCTTGTTAGCTTTCATTTGAATGGTCACACACTAGGATTTTATCCACGTACGTATAAATTAGAAACACAATACTAATTGACTTGATGCTTGATTCTGGGAGTGAATGGGTTAATGCAGAGAGGTTTGACTATACAGTAAAAACCCGCATAAAAAGAACAAGTGGATTAAGAACACTCAGGCTGAAATTTGGTTCAAATTTGCGTCAAAAAAGTACCAGAAAAACACCCGATATATAAGAACAAAATCAACCTGAACCCCAAAACACGTTCTTTTATGCGGGTTTTTACTGTATTTTACATTTGCTAGAAATCCTTGCATACCTGTAACGCCATGGCTATTTGGACAAACCACTCAACCACTTGTGTCTCTTCCAGGACTTTTCCTTCCTTAGAATGCGCTTTAGCTTTGTGGTATAGGTCACCTCCCTCACAAAAGTGCATTACAATGTAAAGAAATCCTTTTTCATCTTGGAATGATTCTCGGTATGAAACAATGTTGGGATGACGCAAACTGTGATAATAACATTGCCTGCAAAGTGATGCAAATATATACATTATTACAATCACAGAGTCTCTGGTAACATAGGAGTATTGCTACTCTCCCAGGATGGTATGCTATGTAGTCCACTGTGGGTACCCCCCAGTATTCCGTCGGGTTACCCTAAACAGTTTGCCGGTACCCAGTCTATTTATACTCCTAGAGAGAGAGGCACTGTGAGAGGCCAAAGTGGTCCACGCCCGCTTATTTGGTGAAGCATACAGTAATATGACTAGGAGTATTGTTAATCCAATATGACTAGTAGTCTGTTACCCGTTTATACTCCTAGGTGGAGAGAGGCACTGTGAGAGTAAAGTGTCTTCCCTAAGAACACAACACAATTCTGGGTTTAACCCGGTAGTGGACTAAGCATCCCTGCACCCCCCCCCCCCCCCACTCCCACTCCCCCCTCCCCCCGGACTGTGGTATGCCAAACAATAAATAAGGAAGTTGATTTAGTTCACCTCTTGCTCTGCAGCTTTCCTTTCTCTCGAAGAGGCTTTAGAAAGATCCACCTTCTTCATGACATACTATAATTAACAAGCAAATAAACCAACAGAATTAGAATGCCTCATAAGTTTAATAGAATTAACAGATCTATGTATGAAAATATAGCCACAGAAATCAAAGCGAATTTACACCTTTCAAGGCCTGCATATAAAAGCTTACCTGTTTCCTTTCCTTTCGATGTTTCACCAGATAAACCTCTCCATAGCTCCCTTTTCCGATAACCTTACCGATCGTGAAAGTTTCCAAAGGCATTTTCCCTGATTTAATACTTCACGTGTATGTCCGCTTTATAACTATAAGCTTACAATATCTGGAAGAACTTCGGTTACTTGTGCTTCATAATTCGTCGAATTTACAACCTTTCCCACCGTATTTTGATCCAAATCACCTGCAGTTGGTTATTGAAGCTTCAGGCACATTTGAGGTAATTTCTGGAGAATCCTGCCATGTAATTCCACAGACGAAGCCAGCAGATAAACTAAACATTTGAAAATTCGAGAAATTCTATGCGTCGTCTGTAACTATGTGAGCAGTGATGCCTTGCGGTGGATGAGTCATCATAAAGGAGATTGGAGACTGGATCGAGCGAGAAAAGTCCCGCTTATATCCCGCAATGACACATTCTCGACCCCAGACCTTCGCTGCTTTCTTGACTACGCAAGCGCGCGAAGCTCTGGGAAACTCTGCGCAGCCGTAGCCAGAATCTGGCTATGTCGCCTTCACGGCGCATGCTCCACATCCAAATCCAAAATGGCGGTGCTAAAGCCAGACTCTGCTTCATCTAAAGCTGGCAAAGACTGCTACTTACGGCTTAAAAGTTGAGCAGAAGTCATTTATCGAAGCTGTAGTTTGTTTAGGTTGCGTTAGGGGTTTTACCGATAGGTTTCGGATTCGGAAAGTCACAATTATTTTCATCTATGACATCTAAAGTGGACGCCAAAGGACGGAAGGTAAATTTCAATTTGATGTTTTTACACCCGGAGATCCCAAGCTGTCTGTACAGTCGCCTTCGACGTTTTTAGCTGCTACTTCAAGGGAACATTCCAGTTAGGTTTTGCCGAAACTGTCGCATGTTTAATACAGTTTACTTGCCAGCTGCTTAGCGGTAATAAATTCATAACTTTTAATGTGCAATATTATTGTAGTCGGGCAATAATCTTGAAAGGCGAGACTGGCCCTTGCTAAGATTTTGGCAGCCAAAATGACAGTGTTTGTTTGCACATTATGTACAATAATTTCCGAACATCTGATGATTTTAAATTGAAATTTGTAATGAGATTTTTGACTGAAAAATTGCAGTGAAGTAAGAGATTGAATGGAGAAAACTGGAATTATAGGTTTTATTTGGTACAGTACATGCATGTATTATATAATAAATTGCATGTATTATTATTTGACGTAAAACAAGAGAAACTTTCATAGTAAAATATAGATCTTTAAAAAATCTGTGTTTTGGGTGCTTCCCAATCCTTGTATATCGTTGATTTGATTGTTTACCAGAAAACCCATAGAAAATAGAAATTTAAAATGTATAATTTATATCATTCAATACGTGTACACCATGAAAACACTTAAATTATAAGGATCCCTTCACACCATTGGTCTGGATGATAGTGGACCACTATATACATGTACATGAGACTAATAATTCGTCAGCAACTCCCAGGTCCTCAATGTCTTGCAGATTGAGCGTTTCTTGAGGCATTGCCATTAGTACTCCACTAGAGCACTTTGTCTCGGCATTAATCTTACTAGTAATATGTGTAAATATTCTATTAATACATTCTATGTTTACCTGTAGTTTTAGCTGTGGGCCAGAGTGTAAACATGTTTATGCTTTATCTGCATATCCTCATTAAATGAAGTGTTGTTGTCACCTTAATTTCTTTGCAACCATAGACTGTCATCTTTTAGATTGAAAAGTATCTTCTGACCCCGGGGGAGGTACTCCCTTATGGGACGTGCCGCTGGACAGGGTATGGTTTTTGGCCTATCTGTTCTGAACAGGGTATATAATTTTATGCGAGTCTGTCCTTAAACAGGGCTGAACTTGTCCTAAACAGGGTATGTAGTTGCACGATTGTCATCGTAAAAATATGGTTTATACAGTATTTAGCTATCCGTGATTGGAGATGTTTGCCGGTCTTTGGCTTGTATCATTCAAACGTCATTCGCTAAATATTTGCAATTACCAATAAAACACTTTAAAAATGTGCAAAACAAGAGTGTGTGTATTACATGTATGTCCTAAACAGGATCCTAAAATAGAGGATGTTGTCCTACACAGGGTACATGTAGGTATTTTAGTTTGTTGTTGTTGTCCTAAACAAGGTCAGGGTTTCAAACCCTCAGCGGGTCATTTACCCCCCCCCCCCCCCCCCCCGGGCTTCTGACTAGAGGAAAAGTTTAGATAAGCTTAGTTACTTTACTGTTGATTCAGGATAAGAAGAGTTGGTTTGGTTCTTCTTACATTTTATTATTGTGCTGGGCATCAATACTGTATTATTGATACATGTAGTTGTAAATTTTTTTTAAGTTTGAGATATGATATACTTTGTTGGACCTGACTGAACATTTTATGAACTCGGCATAAATACTCTATTTAAAAGCCCCCAGGGGGCTTATTTCTTTTCAAGGCCTTCAGTGAGGGAGGGTCTAATATACATTGTAAAGAAGGTAAAGCTATTCGGAGCCAAACTGGTCCACACTGCTGGAGGGGTGCACTGCTGGAGCTTATCCTGGTTTCTGCAGCATGAAGCTGACTAGGAGTACTGCTACTCCCCCTGGGTGGGATGGTAGTCCATTGCAGGTTACCCCCAGCCCAGGGGGTACTGCCCCAAAATACCCATATGGGTATGTACCACCCAGCGGGGTCGTGATTTTGGGACTCCTGATCTAGAACAGGGTACCTACAGTGTATATTCGAGACTTTTCAAAAACGGGCTATGGAAATAAATTTCCAGAACGGGGTATAAAAATTGGCCTGTTTCTAGTACGGGGTATCATTTTGAATGCAAATTCTTTCTAAAACGGGATCCAAATTTTGATTCAGGATAAGAAGACCTGGGCGTCGTCACATACCCACCCAAACACCCGAAACATATCTGAGCCGAGTACCCCCCCCCCCCCCTCAGGTCCCACGGCATTTTGTTTGGTTGCCTTATCCGTTCTCCACTACCCATTTATACTCCTGTGTGGAGAGAGGCACCGAGAGTTAAAGTGTCCTGCCCAAGATTTAGCACATCACAATGACCCTGGGAACTGGGGAGTTAGATGTATGGGAAGAGGGAAGTTCAGACCCTCCAGCCCGCTGCATACCACACGGAGCAGAATTGACTTCTACCCCATGTTAAGTGTTGATTTAAAAATAAGAAATGTGGTGGAGGGATAATAATTATTATTATTCTAAAATAAAAGGTTTGTTGAGGGAAACATTAGACTGCGAGTAGTCTCTTTCTTTTCCTAATCTTTCCTGGGCAGGCGATGTGAATACCGACTGATCACAGTCTAGGGAAATATTTGAGTAGAAATACCAAAATTATAGTGATACAATGTTTTGATGTGTCTAGCATTATCAAATAGAAAATGACAGTATAAGAACATGTTCACCTTCTTACTGTCACTCTTCTTGATACTTTTAGACACGTCAAACATCATATTGCCATAATTTTGGTATTTTTATACAAATACAACTGCCTCTAGATATTAGCTAGTTAGCTGACCAGTACATGTTTTTCTTGATAACATGAAAAAGCTACAAACATGCAGTATGCAGTGGGAAGCCATTTCATTTCTTCCAGTTCTTTAGAAAAATTATATTAATTATTTTATTGCAGAATAGCAAATATAAGATTTTGAACTAGCAGAAATGGCACTGGGTATCCCTGCATGTCTTGTGGAATGAAAGGGCTGGTTTGGTCAGTAAAACACCCTTTCATTCTACAAGACATGCAGGGATACCCTGTGCCATTTCTGCTAGTTCAAAGCCTTGTATGGTCTTTGTTTGAAGACCCAAATGCACCCTTGTTAGGATACACATATGTATCTAACTGAACAATTCCATGGTAAATCAGCCAGTCTAACAGCTACATGTTTTTAAAAAAATCATCATTTACCAACAGACATTTCATCTGTGATCTGAGATACACTTGAGTATAATCAGGAAACCAAGCCACCACAAAATAATCTGTCAATTTTTTAAATATTATGACAACATAGACTTACGGTCAAAGGCTTTCTTAGAGCTCAAATTAGACATCCCCTCACCCTACATGACATGCAGAAACAGTGTAATTGCTACCTGTGAAATTTCTGGATTATCTCGGTTAATTTAATTAAAGAATGAAAGTTCAAATTTTGATTCCAGGCACCTTTTCATGAAAAATAAGACCTATTGTACATGTACATGGTCAAATAACATGGTCATGACTCAAATACTTTACATCTTAGTACTTATTTAGTGTGATGCAGTGTTCGCCATAATATTTGACGAATTGAATAAATTTGGAGAGAACCAGAACATCCTGAAAAAAAATATATAAACGACTTGAACACTTCAATAACAACATAATAATATTTATTTCACTTTAAAATTCTGAAAATGCAGATAATAAATAAAGCGGTTAGAATATTTTCAAAAGGTAAATAAAATAACTGTGGCAGGACCAGCTCATTTCAACAACCAACATAGGAACCTTACTTAAAGCTTCGGCAAAAATACTGAAAATACACAGTCGGACACCCTCGGGAATCAGAAAAATTGTCCGCAAATGGAGCTTGCCGCTTACGGGAATGTGTAAATACAGAGCTAGTTTGCATGAGCTAGAGTTCAAGCGGGGTTTTGTCAGGGTGGCAAGTAGAGCTGTCTGCTTAAATACGAGAGTGTCCGCTCAGAGGTCGAGAGCTTCGATTGTAGTCCTGTCACTGCCATTTCCACGATTCTTTACGATATGTTCAAAATCTCGAAACTCAAAACACAGGGTATATCATATCGCAAAAATGTCCTTTCTCTAATAAATATTAAGTTCTGGTACATCACCTAGAGTGGATCTTAGCGATATAAAAGAAGAGATCGATCGAGAGATCGATTAAAACGACAAAAAGATGAACTGTTTCTGTCCCGCTCGGCCTGAACTACTTCTCCACTCCGACTCAATAGATAAACATGAAAATCACGAGGAAGCAGCTCATAGGTCAGTGACGACATTTAAAAATACATACTGTATCCTTTTTGTACCAATATCCCTTCGAGAACTTCCCTCCAACGCAGTCAACGCAGCTTCGCAAAAGACTTGGCAGCTAACCCGCAGCCGCCATTATTTACAAATGACTACGCATTCTCCACCCCTCCCTAGAACTTTTCTTTTCGCGCGTAACAAATTGACCAATCAGAAGCATTTTTATTGTTTCATGCGAAAACCAATCAGAGCAAGCTCTGTCCCAGGGTTCCCCAGAGCTCTTCTCTCCCTCGGTCATGCGCAAAAGAGAAGGGCTCTGGGGTCGAGATTGCAATGACAGGGCTGAATAACGTCTGCGCATGCCCCAAGCGCTTGCCAGGAAACCATAGCAACAACATAGGTAAAATGGCGGAATTTTCAAAAATACGAAACACTGCACAGGTTTTCGCCTAGGATAAGAGTTTGCCTGTAAAGTTAAGCTTTAAAATCTTGCAGTGGATCCGCCTGTTACTGAGTGAAAACATATCTTTGAACACCAGGGTTTTTTTTCTGAACACTCGCTGAAAAATAGCCACGAAGTGCCCCACGATGTCAGAGTCCGCGATAATGCAGAAACGAAGCAGTAATGATATACTCATGTTTTCTCGTATTCCACGGCATTTCCATGGCGAAAAAATCTTCGATGTAAACTCGTGTGTGTTCAAATTATTATTTGCGAAAGTAGGAAAAGAAATATTCCCGTTTTGTAGCGGAAATAAAAGACATTAATCTCTCCTTGCCGTCGTGTTTCAAAACACACAACAACACGTTCGGGCGCAAAAATTTGCTATTGCTTTCACTGGCGAAAAATGTCTGATTGGTCGACGCGCGACCACGTGACTTTACTATTTTTGTAAAAAGAAAATGGCTGCCATTCAGATATTTCCTGATAAAACTCCACTCGATTCCACGAAAGGGCTAATGCTTTGGACTTGTACTAACAAAATCATCCGAGTTTAAAGCTTAGAATTCAGCGACGTTTAATCCAAGGTGCATAAAGCCGAGAAGTGTGAGTTCAATGGGCACAAAATCTCCGATAGACTTGATTGCTTCTAGTTGTGGAAGATCGACAGCTGGATCGAAACTGCTCTCGGCGGATAATTTGTATCAGCTTCCTTGATTCTTCCATCCGAAAAATACCATGATTTCTTCCGTCTGATGTGTAAGTGTTTAATAATACGATTTAGTTTTGTAATGATTGTGTTAAACAAATTAAAACACGAACGAATTATTTCCTGGTAAGTTGTGTTATTGTTTTCATGCTACAACTTTATCCTTCACAATAAGCTTATATATATTGGCAAGTATTTAATGCCAAAGCAGGGAGAGGGAAGCAACAGCCGACACAGGTGAATCCAAGTTGTGGGGTATTCTGCAATCGCTCCTTTTACCAACCTATTAGGCTCCAGTCAAGTGCACACCACTGCATTTCAAGTCCTTGGAATATCCAGTGAGTAGCTATATATAGTGGGGGAGAGGGTACCTATACGGGTATGTGCCGCTGTGAAGGGTATTGTTTTCAAGCAGTTTTAGGTTGGGATACCGTAGAGTATAGAAATCAGAGAGTTTTGGTTTAGAATAGGGAATCATGTACCAGGAACCTCAACAGTGGTATGGAGAATTTAGTCTAGAATAGGAATTGACACTCAAAATTGAAAGAGTCTTAACATAACAAATCATTACAGTGACTGTAATAGCAACTTTCACAATAGAAAGAGTTTCTGGAAAATAGTGAGTCTGGGAAAGCGTAAGGATTTTTGGTGTCTAGTCTAGAATATGGTTGCAAAATGCAGCTAAACATGGTCTGGTATAGGGTAAGGGGTTCGAGTCCCAGCGGCACACCCCCACCTAAAACTTCACAGATTACCTCCCCCGGGTCTCTAGTCTCCTTCACAGCCCTTATATGTATTTGTGTCAACACGCAATGCTTCACCCGAGAAGTGTTGCGTGACTACCCAAATAACGGCTGCGTATGTGACCTGGGTTATATGTGATATTTTCTTGATTAAACACCAGGCTCAAATAAATTCCAGATCAAAAAAGTATTGTTCTATACTAGTTATACATGTATAATGGCGAGCCATTGTAAATCCCATACATACAAGGTCATACAGATTGATGCGAATATTGCATCGAGCTTACAACACAAATGCATCTAAATGTTCATGCTTATTGACTATCGTGGCTATACAAATCATTTTAGGCGAGTAAATTGAAGGAAAAGTTTATGTAAATCAGGGTGATTTACAGATATTCATTAAACATTCATTTATTTTGTATTTTCTTTATGAATTATTAATGAGTGTTGTGATACATATTTACACATTTCTGAGCGTTTATGAGATCCTTTTCCACCCACACAACTTTTAAGGCTCTACATGTATAATCTGTCACCTCATCAGGCCTTCTGTCTTCAGAAGGTCTGACTTGTTGGCAATAACACCCCCAGCAGTTACACTTGTATTTTTTTGACGTTTGGTCCACCACCAGGTGGTGCTCAGTTAAATTTCACCCTAAGAGAGGTTTTGAACAGTAATCTGTATGACACTCCACTGTTCTCAGGCGCGGATCCAGGAAAAAACTTGACTGGTTTACTAGACTCTGAGCGCCGAATTTATGGAAGTCCGGAGGCAATTTCCCCTGCAAACGTTCTCTAAAATTATATTTCCCTCGATTTTGAGTCATTTGGAAAATTTGACCAATTTCCATAAAACGGTGTAAGCCGGTCTGGATCCACGCCTGGTTCTTACATGTATAATATTGACCATAAGAGAAGTCAGTGACATTTTTATATTTTGTTTGGTTGATGTTTATTATTGTTTTAAAAGTTATGCTTTTATTTCAGTGAAGTTTTAAAAGTACAATGACAAAGCAAGGTTTTCAAATAATGATGCCCAGTGTCAATACATATGAACTGTACCTGCTGTTCAAAGTGGAGTTTTAAATAAAATCCCCTCAGCATTTATTTAAAAAAAGAAAAATATGTAAGTTGATCATACATGACAAATGTTTTTGCCTATGGTGATGATAATCATTCCATCATGGATTAAACTTAAAAAGTGTTGGGAACTAGCTATGATCGACTTGAAGGTCACAGAAACTTTTATCTGCAATGTATTGGAATCAGTATCGGTACTAATGGTGAAAGTCATCCCCATCTAAAATCATCCTTTCATATGGAGATTTTCAAGATCAAGTGCAATATTATTTCCAATGCTTAGGCCAATTTTGTTCCCAAAATAAACTAGAGTAACCAAATACTTGAAACTAGTTGATTATAATTAGCAGGATACCACGAAATTAGACTGTGCAGAGGGTATTTGGTCATTGTCATTATCTTATAACCCTCCCTTTCAGCCAATGAGTTATCCCTGCATAAATATTTGACCTGCAATACAAACAACCTCATTCCCAGGCTGGGTCTCTCTTCTTCCCGCCCCCAGGTTGCAATTCAAATGACACATTCACATTCCAGTGAATGTTTTTTTGTTATTGTGGATCCCAGAAGATGTACTTCCAATCCAATGTACTTCCAATTAATCCAGCTGCACCTGTGAGATTAACAATGAGAAAGGCATCATAATCACATTTGTAACACCTTACAAACAAATACCGGTATGCATTTTTGAAACATACATTGTAATAGAAGAGATTCAGATACATGTAGGCTTTATCGGACACATCGTATGAACTGCTGAACAAACAAATATTTGGTACAGTGGAACCTCTACTTTGGGACACCTCCATTAAGGGGACACAAACTTTTGTCCCAGCAATCTTTGTATTTATAACCCCTATAAAAAGGGACACCTCTATTAAGGGACAGGACAGTTTTTGAGCATACCGAATGCTATTTTGACCTCCATAAGGAGACAACATTTATTAATGCTTTCAAATCTTTTAAATCCTAGTTATACAGTAGTATTTTGTAACCAGTTGTTGTTCCAGTTTCTGCCTGCATTTCAAAATAAATGGAAAACATTCTATTTTGTACTGTAATTACCAATATATGATGGGCTATTACAGTAATCTACAAGTGACAAGTCAACACACAATTTAAGCAGACCAAGGTTCCTGTGCAACAAAGTTTAAATCATGCATTTCTGTACCAATGGGCAACCGTCACGCTGTTTGCTCCATTCTGATTGGAGCATTGTTTAACCGCATCCAATCAGAATGGAGCAAACAGCGTGACCACAGCGTGACAGTTGCTTGTTGACACACGAAAGTCCAGTCGCAGATCCTCGTACATGTAGCTTCGAAAGCACTATTTCTCTATTTTACATGGCGGTTAGCACTTGGTCTTTTGAATGGATTTTTGGTGGAATGACACGAACTTGAACTTTTTGAACTTATTTGTAAATTTGACTCGCAATAGTTCGCAATAATACGACCCTGTCGGTATTCCCATACATTTCTTTATAACTTCAAAACAACAAACGGTCACACAATCTTCACACCGCTTGTATGGGCCCCCTGTGGGCACGTTTGTTGAATATTTTGCAAATGTTAGGAACAATCACTCCATTAAACAAATAAGCTTATATTATTACAAAATAAATCCAGAATAAAAAAATTAATTGAGGTTACCATGAAAGTGCTCCCATTAGTTAATTGGAAATTATATGAAAGCCTGTGGTTTGGATTGTAGTATTAGAGAGCATTATTATAATATTTAAAATCAGATTTCGAAAGTTCAATAATTTTGAAGCTTTGTACGTCTATAAGCTTATCAATTTTTTGGCAGACTGTGAGATACTGAGGTAACACAAACCTCAAGCCTTCATTGTTTGCGATATTGTCTGATGCTTTTATAAATTATATAACTTATATACTTATTCAACATCTTCAAAGGCTTGAACTCTGCTCAATCTTTATACGATTTTCACTCGATCGAATCGTCTGTGTTCTGGTCGCGTGCTGGCAAAACACGAGGTTATAAATCGCACAAAAATAGTCTACATGTCACACAACAATGTACTTTCCCTGCCACCTGGTACAGTCTATTTCATGTATCAGAACAAAGCCCAAGAATCGTACTTTCAACCCTTTATAATATCTCACTGTACCAGGTGGCAAGAGACTTACACTATCAATAAATGTGAAAATAACTCACCTTTTTGGCGAAAACATCTGGTCCCAACGCCGATTTTTACTCGAAAACAAGCTGGAATGGATCTGTTAAACGGTGTCACAACGTAAAATTTTGTGGCGAATACTTTCCACTTGAAATCGGCGAAAAACGAAGCCCCGATCTCTCAAAAAGGAAGGAAAACCAAGAGGCTATCGACGCTGAAACGGCAGACATTTTTTCTCGCATCTCGAGGGCATTTTCACCTGAGAGCCAATTAAATCTGCGGAATCGAATCACGTGATTTTTTGCACAGCGCCTGCGCAGACATTTTTCGCCAGTGAAGCTATTGCTGTCACGAAATCCCGCACATGCGCATACGTTATTCAGCCCTGTCTCCCGCAATTATCTCTTTTGACCCGTTTGTACTCGTAACCGCCCTCGAAAGGGGAATACAAAAAAATACGTACTACATAGGTCTACATACCAGTACCCTCAGATACCAACTTTATTTGCCATAATCTCCATTTTTATGGAGAAGATTTCAACATTGAAAACATATATACAAGTCTTTAGAAGAGAACCTTGGTCATTTACAAAGAAATACGAAAATAATAATATAAGGAAATCTAAACAAATTTATTTGACTGATCGGAACTTTACTGTTTACTCACAGTTTATATATTTTCCCCGTGTTCTTTCATTGAGTGTTTATTTACAAACAGAAAAAAAGTTTGTCAAATTATAAAAGCCTGCGATTTGCTAGCCTGCATCGCAGATGGACTTGACCTCCGGTAATGTCCGTCTGCGAATTAGTGCACAACGATTTGCATGACTGAATATCCCATCCAATTATTACACTTTTAAATTTTCTTGAGCACAACAGGCTAGACATTTGCCTACGATGCCTCACCAAGACTCACAGTCGCTGTGACAGACATTGTAGCCCAGTCGCCAGGCCTAGACAAATATCCCGTGACTAGTGAGTGACTAAGAGGTGTTGTGTTACAACGTTCTATCTATCAAATGGCGGGGGGGAAAAACGACACGGAATTACCCAAGAAACTCAAACAAGCTGTTTTATTCCAGGTTTTGATAAGCCTTCCTGATTTACATTCCCAGAACTATTCCGATTGATTCAGGTTCTGCGCACCATAACGCAACATAGTAACGCAACGCTTGTCACGAGTCACGCAACTCTACTCGTCATCATCGTCATCGACTTCTTTCAGTGTAGTTATTGACGCAAGGACGCCGTACATATAAGTTGGTACAAGATCTGTTTTGTTCACAGATATTTCCCATGTGGGAAATAACTCAAATGCCGGTCGTTCAATAACTCCCAAAGTCGAATTGCTCTTGGAAGCGTTCAATGTTATTGTTTTGCCAAATGCCAAAGGAAAACGATCGGTGCGTGCAATTTCATTGCCGTTCGAATTCTTGATCACGTAAACCTCTTTAGAAACACCTGACCCGCTCCAGCTATATTCAATCTTGTACCTTGTTGCGTTGATTTTCCATTGTTCTTCAATGTCGTACATATCGGCCCATGTCCAAGATTTCTTCTTCACAACCACTGCGATTTCGTCCTCCTTGTTGAGCAAATAAATAGTCCAGGTCGTTTCACAGTGACATGAGATGCATTTCTCGGCGTGGCCAATCTGTTTCCCACCAGTTTCGAAATACATCGTCCCTGTGTACAAATCAAGAGCTCGAATGGCAAGGTACCTGGTTGGAAAATCGAGCTTTTCGTTGGCAAACTTCAGACTTTCTTCAGCCTCTTCATCTTCGGCGCTGAGCGAAGTTGCGAGAATGATCGTTATCGCGATTATAACAACTGCTAGGAGACAAAGCTTTGTTTTTGTACAGAAGATCGCATTTTGTACTAGACTCATATTTGCCCAGTCAACGTTCCTTCATGAAAACAATGGTGTGTCAGCTCATTGACTCGCATATCATATTAAATTTTAACAAACAGTTGAACAAATTCCATATTAACCAAGGTGAATTCACCATCGTCAATTTGTAACCAGCTGCGGATAGCGCACGTAGAGTTTGATCACGTATGGATCTTATCAAGTGCTTGTTTCACAATCACGAGTACAAGGACGTGATAAAGGGCATTGGCAGCATTGGATCAGGAGCTATTGCTACCCGGGGGAGGGGGGGGGGGGGGTACTCCCTTATATAAGCTATCAGTCGGTATGTGCGGCGCCAAGGGGTATGGTTTTTGAGCCGTTTTGGTCTGAAAACGGGTATAAATTTTGACCATTTTGGTCTGAAATAGGGTATGTTTTGCCTACTGGTCTGAAATAGGGTATAGATTTTTGCCACGGGTGCAAGCCAAGGTCAGTATGTCACCGAGGGAGGGGGGGGGGGGGGGGGGGAGTACTCCCCAACAAATTGGGTAGAGGTGCAGACGTCTCCTATTTCCTTGCTTCAGGAAATAGGAGACGTCTGCACGCAGGCTAGGGATGTGCCGCTGGGCTATAAAAACCCTCACCCTGTACCAGACCACAAACGATAATTTTGCGACCCTGTTCCAGACAGATACAGTGCCATGTGGAACCCCGATTTAACGAACCCCAATTTAACAAAGTCCCCGATTTATATTAACGCACAAATGTATTCAGCCCGGCCAGAATTACAAAAAAATGTATGGAAAAGACCCCGATTTAACGATCCTGATTTAACGAAATCCTCGATATAACGCACAATCTAGAAGCCAGAATGTAAAATCTACCCCGATATAACGAATAAATGACATCACGCAACAGAAGATGAATAATTGACTACAGTAAACACTAGTAAAATCCGTATAAAAGTGACGGGGATGCTCGTCGGAAATTTTGAATTAAACCCCCAATGGAGACCAATCTGGGCGTGGCTCATGCTTCATTTGACTCGGTCGAGCGCGTTACGGGAGCGAAAGGGAACACAAAAATAATTTTGTGAGTGTTGTTGTTAGTATACCTTAGTATACATGTCATGTGAAAGTTCTCAAAAGTTCTCAAAAGCCGTCCCTTGATCGGGGGGGGAGGGGGGGACTGCCATATAAAAGTGACGGGAGTGATCGTCGTACCTTTTGGGGGTTAAAATTCGTGGTTTGGTACCGCTTAGGGTGTTAACTGATCTAAAATGACTACCGTTAGAGTTATTCCGGTAACTTTTAGGGTACTGAAGCCGGGAAAAAATATGAAAGGTACTAGTTTTGTCTGTAGCCTTGGTAACTCTTTGGGGTGAAAATGAATTCGAGCCACACCCTCAAAACGAAATTCTAGTACCTTTTAGGGGTTCTTTACAAAATTTCCGACGATCACCCCCGTCACTTTTATATAGGAGATCCCCCCCCCCCCTCCTCCGGGCCCTTGATTCCGCGCCGACTCGTCTCTTTATATCGGAAGTAATTTATGTGCTTTCTTATGTTTCTGTTTAGTATTCAGTGATCTAGAGAGTTTGCTCAAGCTTGCGTAATAGTTTGTATAGAAGGAGAAAATCGCTGAGCAATTTGTGTCGTTCTGTTTCTTTACCGCAGTTGTATGAATTGAAAGAATAAAAGTTTAGTGGATGTTTACGCGGTCTGGTAACTAGCCTACGAGCAGCTCTCGTACGCGCGATGAGCGCGGAGCGCGATCGTGATCCTTGGTATTGCGTGTCGTTCGAGCGCGGAGCGCGAGGGAGTCGGACGACAATCGTTCCACTCCCTCGCGCTCCGCGCTCGAACGTCACTGTAAGACCGCGACTTCCCTTTCAAACTGGATCCTTGCTAACAAAGGAAGGGACCTACAACATGAACAAAAGTCAATTATTGTGGTGTTGATGAAAAATTAATAACAAAACGGACGGCTAGAAAAGAGATCAAAAAAGTATTATTACTTTGCAACCCTAAATTAAAACCTGCCCTCACAAGTTTAAAAACATACACGGCATAATTATGGACTCATTTTGACACGATCTTTCTTGTTATGGAATTCTTCCTTCAGTTTTAGGCATTTCAATTTTTGCACAAACATGAAAACGAGGCGAGCGAGGCTTGCTTTTGATTTCCCATACAAATGTCTTAAATTTGAAAGAGCCATAACTTTGCAGCCGTTCAACCAAAAACGCTCAAACTTCCCACGATAACATATTTTTCAGTGCTTGGTAATGTAATAGCATCAATTTCTTTGAAAACTTTGAAATACAAAAAATTATTGGGCGGCCATTTATGAATATGGTGTCTTTTTTGGTTTTTAAAAGTTTGGTGCTATAAAAGGTTCGTACTCTTGTTTATTGTCGCCCAGATCTTTAAATTTGCTATCAGCGGAGAGACTTGATGGCTGATACTATTCATAAAAGTTGAGAGGACGAACATTCAGACCATGTTTTAATTGGAATTCGTTTAGAGAGAGATATTGTTTGTTTTCCATTGTTTGTAAATGTTTCACTTTTGTATTTCCCTTTGCGAACCATTCTTTAATAAAGATTGGTTTGTTTCCTATTCTAATTAAAGAGTTAAGCCATAAGTTTTGTTTCTGTTCCTCAGAAGTTAACTGGTGTTCACAATTAATTTTTGCCCAAATTTCATTTTTCTCTATTATTGCTGGAGGCCCGTTTTTTCTCCCTTGTATGACTTCTACTCAACTGGATCGAAGAAATTCATCGAAGCTTCCAGTACAGTTTCCATACTTTCTCAGCGTATCTGATCGGCTTTTGTAACATGCAGATATCTAGCTAACCAACCTCGATCCCAGGCTCTCTCGACAAGGGAAGAAAAGGAGAGAGAGCCTGGGATCGAGGTTGATATTAGGCTCGATTACCAGCCGCTGTTCGGGAAAATGAGCCCACGCTCATCCTCTCGGGGAGGAACAAGACCGGGTTGATATCTAACGCCCACCGATTGTCGCGCGACAGCGACAGCGGACTCTCGGCGCTTTAATGAATGAAAACAAAAATTGGCTTATAAGTTCAGAATGTAAAGTTGGTAGAAGAAAACTATTTGCCTTATTGATGAAGACAGACAGTGTTATATATAAGGGCTAAAGCTCCTGATGGTCATGAAACAACTCTGAAACGTGCGTGATTTCCCTGATTAGTTCCGCCAGTTGACAACAAAGTGTTCATGTCTCTTTTCGAGTTTCCTTTCTTTCTCTGTCCATTTGTTGCGTATGAATTTGCTTTATACATTCTAAACACCCAAGTAGATACTCTATGTAAAAAAACAAACAAACTTATATTCAGGGTCAGATTATTTGTTTCCAATTCAAGTTTGCACCAATCTAATACAAAGTTTCAAAGATAAAAAAATGATTGAAATGTATATTGGGCAATTCGTGTGAATGTGCATATTTCGTTGAGTCAAAGCAATTAATTTAAGTTTCATTACTTAGAGACAAATGTATATGGTAAACATGCATGACAGTCATTTGTGGGGTAATAAAATTAAAAAAAATCGACCCTAGGAGCAAATGATTGATGTAATATAGCAACAGCTACTGACTCCTGTAGTGAGGGAACTATTACATGAAAAGGATTCCATCTTTTTGTCACTGATTTATAGTAATTAAAAGGGGCTACTTTGCTAACTAAAATAAATATGACTTGGTTCACTTTATATACCCGACCACATCAGAGACAAAATATAATAATATTTTACCGCTTTGCAAGATGTGAGATCATGATCTGGTCCCAGAAGCAAACCTCCACCGGCTCAAAAACTGGTGGTAATAACCAATTCACAAGTCTTCATATTTTTTTATGAAATCAATTATTACTAAAAATATCCGTTTATCTTAATTAACTTGCCAAACAGTTCAAGTTTTACACCCAACAACGGCATGGAAAATAGTAGGAATACTGTAATTGCTATTTTTCTTTTTGTTGGTACATGCCGAATGAGTCTTTTATGCGGGATATTCCCAAAGCAGGAGTCGGCTGGGATCAACAGAAATAATTAATAGCGTGAGCGTGAAAATAGTGCCAACTATTTTGTTCACGAAAGAACTGATTATCTGATAACAACGTAATCATTAAGTTGTTTTTAATCGTTCATGCATATAACAGTGTCTCGCTGACTAAACGTTAGCCGGAGGGAGTTGATTGAATTTAGCATGAGATTGATTCAATTCTCCTTTATTCAGAAAATGTACATGTCTATCTACTCAGCAAAATCTAATTAACAGAGGAGCCGCACTATTTTTCGACAATTGTAACTTGAACAAGACTGAACTTGTGCTCGCGATTTGCGACAGACGACAACTTTATCAAATTATTCAAAACTAACGGACCCATAATGCGGTGTAACAATAGAAACAGGAGGGTGGTGCATGGTGGCCGTAATGGCTGGGGCGTTGGACTTTTAACAATGAACAATGGCCCGGTATGAGGCCTTGTACTCATTATCTTGTCTATCTTCATAGTCTGTTTAATATGCACCTAGCTATAATCCTTTCAGTATTGGAATTTACACGAACTTTCCACCAGAACGGGTAGCACTCTGGTATAGAATGCAGCCAGTTGGAAGAAATTTAAAGCAATACAAATGTTCTCATTTGAGAGTTGCGTGTTGAGCATGCAATATACTCAATATCAGCAGTTACGTGGGGAACAACTCCCTCTCAAGGTTCACTGGTTCAGTTAGCATGCTACAATTTATGCCAGCAATTCAGTTGTGTAAAGTGCGGAAAAAATAGCCTGTTCCAGGCGTTCGGATAGTGGGGGAGCGACACGAAAAGACGCGCGAAGCGCGAAGAGTGGCGTGAATAAAAATGGAGCAATAGTCGGTGGGATAAGACATTTATCACAACCAGCTGACAACTACGAGCCAAGGTTAACTCCCATACAGTTGTTATTTATCAAATTAGGTTATGAAATTAAAGTCTAAGTGGTAGTTATGAAACTGATAAATGATCGCCGATCACTTTGGCGCCATATTATTTAAGGGCGCAAAACAAATGACATATAAATATGCTATTATTATAAGTTTCCATTATGTTTCGAAGACAATTAAATCGGTTAATATTCTTTGGGGCCATTGCGAAATCTAAAATTTAACACGTCATGAGCAACTGTTCACGAAAATTTTGGGAAATTCACTGAATCGGCTGGAATCGATGTCTATATGAACGTGGGGAAGCCCGAGCAAGCAAAGAAAACTGAAGCCATTGCACATAAATTTCTCACAATCACAATTTTACTTGATGCGTACCTTGGGATAATAGCATAAACATATTAAATGAGGTAACGGATCAGTGAACCAGTTCATTGCTTCTCTCAAAGACGATAAATACAGCGAGCCATCACATGTAATAATTAATCAGAACACAAGGCATTAATTTTCCCATATCACTTAAGAAAGTTCGAGATGACTGATTTCCCTAACCGATTATCTGAGGTGATTATAGGCCTTCCGAGCAGATATTCCACCGAAACGATCCTGGTGTATGCTAATAATTTGCTTCCTGCATCTTTTGCAGCAGTCTCTTCTGCTAAGCCGGGCACTAGTCGCACTAGGTTTTGAGCTGCATTATTTGTTTTATTTATTTTCTTTGTTTCTCTGTCCATTTGCTGTATATGAATCTTTTTTTCATGTCTGAACATCCACTGAGCCAGCCGAGACAACAACTAGGTTTACTTTATCGGTAAAAAAAAACACATCTGTGATCAGGTCTCGGATTGTTTTCACAATTCTCATTGCAAGTTTCAAAGTATAGTAAAAAGTATAAAAGAAAAATGATTCAAATGTATATTTGGATTAGACTGTAAATTAGAAGTCCTAGCTCTAGTTTTGCCGCTTGATTGAAATTCTATAGAGATCTCTTGAACGCCCACTGTTGCCACCAGGGTTCGTGTCTCTTTTGTTTCTTTCAACGTTCAAAGATTCCATCACGCGCGCGATAGCGGACTCTTGGTGCGTTGATGAATGAAAACAAAAATTGGCTTATAAGTTCAGAATGTAAAGTTGGTAGAAGAAAACTATTTGCCTTATTGATGAAGACAGACAGTGTTATATATAACGGCTAAAGCTCCTGATGGTCATGAAACAACTCTGAAACGCGCATGTGATTTCCCTGATTAGTTCCGCCAGTTGATAACAAATTAAAGTGTTCATGTCTCTTTTCGAGTTTCCTTTCTTTCTCTGTCCATTTGTTGCGTATGAATTTGTTTTTGTTCTCATATATAACTCATGGGCAATGCATTCTAACCAAACAAGTATATACTCTATGTAAAAAACACTGAAACAAACATATATTCAGGGTCAGATTATTTGTTTCCAAGTTTGCACCAATCTAATACAAATTTCAAAGATAAAAGCAAATGATTGAAATCTATATTGTGCAATTCGTGTGATGTGCATATTTCGTTGAGTCAAAGCAATTAATTTAAGTTTCATTACTTAGAGATAAATGTATATGGTAAACATAACAGTCATTTGTTGGGTAATAAAATTAAAAACATCGACCCTAGGAGGAAATGATTGATGTGTCGAGGAGCGAGGGAGAGCAATAATACAACTTATAGAGGGGACTATTAAAGGCTTCCATCTTTTTGCCACTGATTCGAATTAAAATAAATGTGACTTGTTTCACTTTATATACCCGACGACATCAGAGACAAAATATAATAATATTTTACCGCTTTGCAAGATGTGAGATCATGGTTCTGGTCCCAGTCGCAAACCTCCACCGGCTCAAAAACTGGTGGTAATAAAACCAATTCAATTTTCCACAAGTCTTCATATTTTTTTATGAAATCAATTATTACTAAAAATATCCCTTTAGCTTAATTAACTTGTCAAACAGTTCAAGTTTTACACCCAACAACGGCATGGAAGATAGTAGGAATACTGTAATTTCTATTTTTTTTTTTGTTGGTACATGCCGAATGAGTCTTTTATGCGGGATATTCCCAAAGCAGGAGTCGGCTGGGATCAACAGAAAAAAATAATAGCGTGAGCGTGAAAATAGTGCCAACTATTTTGTTCACGAAAGAACTGATTATCTGATAACAACGTAATCATTAAGTTGTTTTTAATCGTTCATGCATCAGTGACTCGCTGACTAAACGTTAGCCGGAGGGAGTTGATTGAATTTAGCATGAGATTGATTCAATCATTCTTTATTCAGAGATTGTACATGTCTATCTACTCAGAAAAATCTAATTAACAGAGGAGCCGCACTATTTTTCGACAATGTAACTTGAACAAGACTCAACTTGTGCTCGCGATTTGCGACAGACGACAACTTTACCAAATTATTCAAAACTAACGGACCCATAATGCGGTGTAACAATAGGGCAAGAGGGTGGTGGTGGCGTTGGACAATGAACAATGGCCCGGTATGAGGCCCTGTATATTGGAACTTACACGAACTTTCCACCAGAATGGGTAGCACACTGGTAGAGAATGCAGCCAGTTGGAAGAAAATTAAAAGCAATACAAATGTTCTCATTTGAGAGTTGCGTGTTGAGCATGCAATATCAGTTATTACGTGGGGAACAACTCCCTCTCAAGGTTCACTGGTTCAGTTAGCATGCTACAATTTATGCCAGCAATTCAGTTGTGTAAAGTGCGGAAAAAATAGCCTGTTCCAGGCGTTCGGATAGTGGGGGAGCGACACGAAAAGACGCGCGAAGCGCGAAGAGTGGCGTGAATAAAAAATGGAACAATAGTCGGTGGGATAAGACATTTATCACAACCAGCTGACAACTACGAGCCAAGGTTATTTTAACTCCCATACAGTTGTTATTTGTCAAATTAGGTTATGAAATTAAAGTCTAAGTGGTAGTTATGAAACTGATCGAACGATCACCGACTTTGACGCCATACTATTTTTAAATAGTCAATATGCTATTATTATAAGTTTCCATTATGTTTCGAAGACAATTAAATCGGTTAATATTATTTGGGGCCATTGCGACATCCAAAATTTAACACGTCATCAGCAACTGTTCACGAAAATTTTGGGAAATTCACTGAATGGCTGGAATCGACGTCTATATGAACGTGGGGAAGCCCGACCAAGTAAAGAAAACTGAGGCCATTGCCCAAATTTCTCACAATCACAATTTTTCTTGATGCGTACCTTGGGATAATAGCATAAACATATTAAATGAGGTAACGGATCAGTGAACCAGTTCATTGCTTCTCTCAAAGACGATAAATACAGCGAGCCATCACATGTAATAATTAATCAGAACACAAGGCATTAATTTTCCCATATTAAGAAAGTTCGAGATGACTGATTTCCCTAACCGATTATCTGAGGTGATTATAGGCCTTCCGAGCAGATATTCCACCGAAACGATCCTGGTGTATGCTAATAATTTGCTTCCTGCATCTTTTGCAGCAGTCTCTTCTGCTAAGCCGGGCGCTAGTCGCACTAGGTTTTGAGCTGCATTATTTGTTTTATTTATTTTCTTTGTTTCTCTGTCCATTTGCTGTATATGAATCTTTTTTTCATGTCTGAACAGCCACTGAGCCAGCCGAGACAACAACTAGGTTTACTTTATCGGTAAAAAAAACACATCTGTGATCAGGTCTCGGATTGTTTTCACAATTCTCATTGCAAGTTTCAAAGTATAGTAAAAAGTATAAAAGAAAAATGATTCAAATGTATATTTGGATTAGACTGTAAATTAGAAGTCCTAGCTCTAGTTTTGCCGCTTGATTGAAATTCTATAGAGATCTCTTGAACGCCTACTGTTGTCACCAGGGTTCGTGTCTCTTTTGTTTCTATCAACGTTCAAAGATTCCATCACGCGCGCGATAGCGGACTCTTGGTGCGTTGATGAATGAAAACAAAAATTGGCTTATAAGTTCAGAATGTAAAGTTGGTAGAAGAAAACTATTTGCCTTATTGATGAAGACAGACAGTGTTATATATAACGGCTAAAGCTCCTGATGGTCATGAAACAACTCTGAAACGCGCATGTGATTTCCCTGATTAGTTCCGCCAGTTGATAACAAATTAAAGTGTTCATGTCTCTTTTCGAGTTTCCTTTCTTTCTCTGTCCATTTGTTGCGTATGAATTTGTTTTTGTTCTCATATATAACTCATGGGCAATGCATTCTAACCAAACAAGTATATACTCTATGTAAAAAACACTGAAACAAACATATATTCAGGGTCAGATTATTTGTTTCCAAGTTTGCACCAATCTAATACAAATTTCAAAGATAAAAGCAAATGATTGAAATCTATATTGTGCAATTCGTGTGAATGTGCATATTTCGTTGAGTCAAAGCAATTAATTTAAGTTTCATTACTTAGAGATAAATGTATATGGTAAACATAACAGTCATTTGTGGGGTAATAAAATTAAAAACATCGACCCTAGGAGGAAATGATCGATGTGTCGAGGAGCGAGGGAGAGCAGTAATACAACTAAGAGGGGACTATTAAAGGCTTCCATCTTTTTGTCACTGATTCGAATTAAAATACATGTGACTTGGTTCACTTTATATACCCGACCACATCAGAGACAAAATATAATAATATTTTATCGCTTTGCAAGATGTGAGATCATGGTTCTGGTCCCAGTCGCAAACCTCCACCGGCTCAAAAACTGGTGGTAATAAAACCAATTCAATTTTCCACAAGTCTTCATATTTTTTATGAAATCAATTATTACTAAAAATATCCCTTTAGCTTAATTAACTTGTCAAACAGTTCAAGTTTACACCCAACAACGGCATGGAAGATAGTAGGAATACTGTAATTTCTATTTTTTTTTTTGTTGGTACATGCCGAATGAGTCTTTTATGCGGGATATTCCCAAAGCAGGAGTCGGCTGGGATCAACAGAAATAATTAATAGCGTGAGCGTGAAAATAGTGCCAACTATTTTGTTCACGAAAGAACTGATTATCTGATAACAACGTAATCATTAAGTTGTTTTTAATCGTTCATGCATATAACAGTGTCTCGCTGACTAAACGTTAGCCGGAGGGAGTTGATTGAATTTAGCATGAGATTGATTCAATTCTCCTTTATTCAGGACTGTACATGTCTATCTACTCAGCAAAATCTAATTAACAGAGGAGACGCACTATTTTTCGACAATTGTAACTTGAACAAGACTGAACTTGTGCTCGCGATTTGCGACAGACGACAACTTTACCAAATTATTCAAAACTAACGGACCCATAATGCGGTGTAACAATAGAAACGGGAGGGTGGTGCATGGTGGCCGTAATGGCTGGGGCGTTGGACTTTTAACAATGGCCCGGTATGAGGCCCTGTACTCATTATCTTGTCTATCTTCATAGTCTGTTTAATATGCACCTAGCTATAATCCTTTCAGTATTGGAATTTACACGAACTTTCCACCAGAACGGGTAGCACTCTGGTATAGAATGCAGCCAGTTGGAAGAAATTTAAAGCAATACAAATGTTCTCATTTGAGAGTTGCGTGTTGAGCATGCAATATCAGCTGTTACGTGGGGAACAACTCCCTCTCAAGGTTCACTGGTTTAGCATGCTACAATTTATGCCAGCAATTCAGTTGTGTAAAGTGCGGAAAAATAGCCTGTTCCAGGCGTTCGGATAGTGGGGGAGCGACACGAAAAGACGCGCGAAGCGCGAAGAGTGGCGTGAATAAAAAATGGAGCAATAGTCGGTGGGATAAGACATTTATCACAACCAGCTGACAACTACGAGCCAAGGTTAACTCCCATACAGTTGTTATTTATCAAATTAGGTTATGAAATTAAAGTCTAAGTGGTAGTTATGAAACTGATAAATGATCGCCGATCACTTTGGCGCCATATTATTTAAGGGCGCAAACAAATGACATATAAATATGCTATTATTATAAGTTTCCATTATGTTTCGAAGACAATTAAATCGGTTAATATTCTTTGGGGCCATTGCGAAATCTAAAATTTAACACGTCATGAGCAACTGTTCACGAAAATTTTGGGAAATTCACTGAATCGGCTGGAATCGATGTCTATATGAACGTGGGGAAGCCCGAGCAAGTAAAGAAAACTGAAGCCATCGCCTAAATTTCTCACAATCACAATTTTACTTGATGCGTACCTTGGGATCATGATAGCATAAATTATTATAATGAGGTAAAGGATCAGTGAACCAGTTCATTGCTTCTCTCAGAAAGATAAGGAAAGTTCGAGATGACTGATTTCCCTAACCGAATATCTGAGGTGATTATAGGCCTTCCGAGCAGATATTCCACCGAAACGATCCTGGTGTATGCTAATAATTTGCTTCCTGCATCTTTTGCAGCAGTCTCTTCTGCTAAGCCGGGGCACTAGTCGCAATAGGTTTTGAGCTGCATTATTTGTTTTATTTATTTTCTTTGTTTCTCTGTCCATTTGCTGTAAATGAATCTTTTCTTCATGTCTGAACAGCCACTGAGCCAGCCGAGACAACAATTAGGTTTACTTTATCGGTAAAAAAAACACATCTGTGATCAGGTCTCGGATTGTTTTCACAATTCTTATTGCAAGTTTCAAAGTATAGTAAAAAGTATAAAAGAATAAATGATTGAAATGTATATTGGGATTAGACTGTAAATTAGAAGTCCTAGCTCTAGTTTTGCCGCTTGATTGAAATTCTATAGAGATCTCTGGAACGCCCACTGTTGTCACCAGGGTTCGTGTCTCTTTTGTTTCTTTCAACGTTCAAAGATTCCATCACGCGATAGCGGACTCTTGGCGCTTTTAAATGAATGAAAACAAAAATTGGCTTATACAAGTTCCAGAATGCTCAAAAGTTTGGTATCAGAAGAAAACTATTTGGCATTATTGATGAAGACAGACAGTGTTATATATAACGGCTAAAGCTCCTGATGCGTTCATGAAAAAACAACTCTGAAAAACGCGCGTTGTAGTGATTTCCTGATGATTAGCCGATTGTCCGCCAGTTGATAACGAAAAGCTGTTCATAGTCTACTTTTTCGAGTTCCTTTCTTTCTTTCACATGTCCATTTGCTTGCGTAACGTCGACAGTTCGACAGTCTCTGAAAAAAATAGAGAGGGTTCCTAACTTTCTAGGAAAATAAATAATATAAAAATTCCTGTGATAATGACTACTATACCTACTAGCTGTGAGAGATAACAATCAAATGTGCCATGGCTTTTTTGGCGCTCACTGTATCTGACAAATATATAAAAGGCCCTTTTTGTTTCTTTGTTCAGGAGGGAGAAAAGAAGAATGGAGAAAGGAAAAAAAACTTTTCCTGAGGGAGGAACAACTTCTTTTTGGACCCCGCAGAGAAAAGATAAACCAGCAAGATGAACCAGAAGAAATGAGAAAACGCTATATTTCCTTATGAGAAATCACGAACCCAAAAACAGCTCGGATCTGCTCGGGATGGTTTTTCTTCGGTTTATTTTTGTCATGACATTGAAGTTACAAAGTTAGCCACCAGATGATCCAACAAGATGATTAATGATTAATAACAACAAATAACCTTAAAGCAAGAAAAGCATTCTGATTGGCTGATTTTTAGCTATTGGCCCTCTCAACTGTCTTAGTCGATGTAAAAAATGGACCAATGGAATAGAGACTCAGAAGAGGTAGTGGCTTACAAGAGTCGATTATCACCTTCGAGTTCGAGTGCTAGCTGTTGCGTGCGGTTTGCTCAACTGAAGTCGAAAGGAAAACACAAGAATCTTCTTAAAGACAGGTGAGGCTTTATTACTCTCATTTGAGGTACTCGAGAGAGAAAACATACTTTTACACTAGCTAGAGTCCAGGCCCGCATTGTTTTAGATCTGAAACCAAAGGGATATCTAGGTTTTTGACTGCGACATGTTTTGCATAATCACTCACTGAAGCCAATAGCGGCTTTAACATTTTCTGCCTCGTTTTTAAACCTGCCTCCCCAGTAAGTCTCTTTAGACACTTAGAATAGCAACTAGGGTGGTGAGGTTGTTTTAGATCTGAAGCAAAAGAGATCATCAATCACATGCCCGCTCTATACCAACATCACAGTTTGCAGAATAACTCACGAAGCTGCAGCAGCTTTAACAGTTCTGGCTAGTTTATGCTGTCTCAGCCCACAATGCAAAGTCAAATTAATGTTTCCGACCAAACCTTAAAATATGCAAGCTAACAGTTTAATATAGTTTAAACGTATCGTCCTAAGTAAGTGTCTTAAGAGTCGATAAAGAGACTTCAGATAACATATCGTAAACGAGAAACAGTGCTCTGAACAGGATTTCTTAAAGTTTATAATTGAGTTCATAATCCGAGACACAAGGAAGAATCATCATGAACCGTGACAGGGATTTTAATACGCGGTCTTTAATAAATTTTGGAGGATTTTACTCCTTGCCAATTTTTATCTTTTAGATTACTGACTGATCGAGATTACCAACAAACCCGAATTTAGTCCAAAACACACTATTGATTTGTCATTTCAACAATTCCCGTGGCGGCGTTTGATGAAGAAATAAAATGGCAAGAACTCAACTGCATCTCGAAGAAATTCATTCGAAGCTTCCAGCTGACAGTTTCCATACGGCTTTCTCAGCCTGATCGGCTTTCAGTGTACACTTGCAAATATTATTTTGGGTTTCAGCGTTCAGATCTTAGCTTGCGAAGATAAGGTCATCTGGTGAATACATATGTAGCCTTGGCCGATTAGACCTAAATAGATCATGAGAAGGGATCACCAGGAAGAATAAATTGTGCAAGCTATGTTTGTTCACGAAAGAACTGATGCATCTAATAGCAACGAAATCATATTTTAATGTCATTGCCATATAACATTGACTCGCTGACTAAACGTTAGCCGGCAGAGAGTTGGGGGGATTGAAAAATTTAGCATGAGATTGATTCAATTCGCTTTATTCAGAGATTGTACATGTCTATCTACTCAGCAACAATCTAATTAACAGAGAAGCCGCACTATTTTTCGACAATTGTAACTTTTGAACAAGACTGAACTTGTGCTCGCGATTTGCGCACAGACGCACAACTTTATATAGCGCTAAATTTTATTCCAAACTATAACTTCTACCAAACGGATCCATTATGCGTGTGTACAAATAGAAACAATAGCCGGGGTGGCAGTGGACAGTAATGGTTAGGCCGGTGGACTTTTAACAATGGTATCCCTGTGGTATCCATTCGCCCTTAATTGTTCGGAATAACAATGGAATAATTCATTTGTTAAACATAAGTTTCCATTATCTTTTCAAAGACATAACAATTTCGGTTAATATTCTTTGGGACCATTCCGAAATCCAAAATTAAACACGTCATCAGCAACTATTATGGTTTTGATTATGAAT
>MU825449.1:82805-112805 GCA_029204205.1 Desmophyllum pertusum | reverse complement strand
TTGGCCTTGACCGTACACAAAACCTGACAAAATATAATACGTTTTGAGTTCTTCCCGAGTAACTAACCAATAGAAACGTGTCGGTTACGTAATTCAGCCATAATATGTGAACACAAAACAAAAGATTGTGCACGGTCGTGGACCTTCCAACATAAATCTTGGCCTCTTTGTTTGCTCCTTTGAATATTGCAGAGGCTCATAACCATTTCCCTCTGTTAACTATTAATGATGACATTAGCTGAATCCCTTCTGGTCACACAAAATGATGACATTAGCTGAATCCCTTCTGGTCACACAAAATAAATGGCGTACCTCAACAAAGTCCTCTTGGTGAGTGTCGATAATATTGTAAGCTTTTATTAACAGATCTTCACCGATACCACGTATACACTCCCTGCAGAGAACAACAAAAAAACATGAATATTTTTATACCCGTTTTATGGATTCACTGTTCTGTTCCGTTTAATTCAAGACTCGCAGATTGTGGGATATGCGCAAAATGGATGCAGGAACGAGAAAGAGAAACAAGAGTGGACTAAGGAAAGAGGGTGAGCCTTAGTCCCCACTCCTTTTCTTCTTTTCTCATTCCCCGATCTATTTCGGCCGTTTGCAATAATCGATGAGCCTGGAACAGGTCCTTGAGTAAAGCAAAAACGTCAAATACTGAGAGAAATGGATGAACATACCGTAAAAGCTCTATTTAGCCCCCCCCCCCCCCCCCCCCCCATCTTTTCTATTAAGTATTAAGCCCCCTCTCTAATAAGCCCCCCTTCTTGGGCCTGAAATTAAATAAGCCTCCCAGGGACTTAATAGAGCTTTTACGGTATGCTATAGTTTCTGTTCCAACATGAAATTATACTCAGTCTGGAATTCCTGTTAAAGGAGCTATGTCACGATATTTTAAGTCATTTTTGCGAAGTGCAAAATCACCTTTAAATTGAAGAAAGCCTCGAAATAGTTGTTTACTAAGGTAGAAAAACACCAAAGAGGTGATAATAAACCAAACAGGAACAAGGATGGTCGAGGATGGACAAGATTAAGACGGATTGTGAACGGCGGACTTGAAAAAAAATGCCAATTTTTTCAAGATGCGCCATCCGTGACGTAGCCCCTTTAAACTGTAGCATATAAAGATGTTACTGAATCAACGTGAAGTAGAACAGCATATAAATTATTAAACCTCCTCAGTTGTGTGCAAAACATGCAAAGACAGCCTTACCTTCTCAATCGGTCTATTCTGTCTCGTAATCTCCCGGATGTTGTAGGTGACCCACCTAAAGAACACGTGTTCATCAATTTTAATATTTGTAAATAATACGTCAAGTTCCTTTGTAACCCTTTCAGTCTCAAGCTTATTAAATGATTGCCATGCATTTATTTTAACGCGGCGAGGCATGCGCTGGCTATGTCATCATTCTCATATACAATGCACGCTAGTGGAATAACTGTTTAAAATTGTGGTCGATCACGATCAGACTTTTCGAGCGTCAGCACACCCAGGTATCATGATTCGCTTTGAACCCTCAAACGTTAACCTGCGCACACTCATCGCATATTTCCTTTGAGTCGTTTGAGACATCTGCGCCCAGGCTATCACAACTTCAAACTTCAGCTGCTTGCCTATAGTCTCCTTCGCAACCATATTATTGGGGTCGTCACGCAACGCTTCTTCCCACTCGTGCGTGACGGCCCAAATAACGGCCCGTAAGGACACTACCGCTTGCCCTAAGAATGTGCAAAACAAGCTGAATCTCAAAACCACAAGTTCTTTTCTCACCAAAAGCCGGTACGTCCAGTGGTTCTGTCTCCTCTGGCTCTTCTGGCACAGTCTCCACATCCGGGGATTCTCTATCAATGCTGCCGTTTGACAATTTTAACGTGGTGTCCAGTGCAGAGATCAGGGAAGTGACGTCACTTTGTCTGCGAGGTTTTCTACAACGACAAAGGCATATATTTGAGCAATAAACCCTAAGTTGCTATGAATCTTTACTGTGATAAAGTTCATACAGTGGAACCTCGATATAACGATGTGCCAAGGGACCGACCAAATTAGATCGTTTATATCGGGAGATCGTACACAACGAATTCCCGATATAACGATTTTTTTTGGAAAAGAGCCAAAAATATCGTTATATCGGGGTATAGTTAATAATTGATTTTTCATGTACTGTAATTCCTATCGTAATAAGCTGTTGACATACACGTTTACAGTCCTTATGCAATGAGAATTGATCGAGAACTAAAGGATTCTAAAGCATTGTCATATATTTTCAAGTGTTAAGCCTCCTTTTTCATCGCGCGATGATTGATTATATCGTTATATCGGGGTAAATTTTACGTTTGGGCTGCCAGATTGTGATCGTTATATTGGTAATATCGTTAAATTTTACGTTTGGGCTGCCAGATTGTGATCGTTATATTGGTAATATCGTTATATCGAGTATTTTTCTCCATACATTTACTGTAACTTACATTTGCGGGCTGTCAAATGTTGATCGTTTTATACCGGGAACATCGTTATATCGAGTATCATTATATCGAGGTTCCACTGTAGCATGTAATTCTCGAGATGGCAGACAAAACAAGTCTGTGATTCGCCACCAGTTTGCCAAGCCGCCATTTCATCTGCGTGGCATTACAATCGAAAAAACCATCTACTATCGCCGGTCTGCTGGAAGCTACATCACTTACGTATAATTGCTTTATTCACCCACCTTTGCGCATGTGCTGACGGTTCATCTAAACTGATCTCTTCTAATTCAGAGTCTGTGTCGCTGTCCTGTTCAACTGAGTCCTGTAATTAAACAGGAAGGAAACCTATATTAGCCTTAGTTTGTCAGTAGTTTGCATAAAAAAATATCAAGGTGTAAATTACGCGCTCTCATTTACTCTTCGTCCGCAATCTCGTTCCCAGAGTCCTAGTTACCCTTGTCCAGCAGTGGAGTGGCCAACAAGGACCTCTGGGATAGAGTGATCCGCCTGACTTGCGCAGTAAGACCGGAAGTCCAAGAATCTTGGCGTCCGTTAGTTGAAACATGGGTCGAACACATGCGCAGTAGAGCCGGATGTCCAAGAATCCTGCCATGGCGGATCGCTTCCCCCAGAGGTCCATGTTGGCCATTCCACCGCTGGACAAGGGTAACGAGGACTCTGGGAACGAGATTGACTCTCAGCTCGTTTGACCGCCAAATCTCGTTTGACCGTTAACTCTTGTCAACTCTCATATCTCGTTTGATTTGACCTTTAGCGAGGGTTTCTAATTCAGCATGCTAACCTACCGCGATAGAAGCACTTGATTCTTCCGAGCAATGGGCCTGGCTCCATCCGGGGTATCAAAACCCTCAGCCTGGCCAAGCTGACGTCTGGGGTCACCACCGCTGACCCCTGCCTGGGGGTGGCTAGAGTAACAAACACACAAGATTAGCAAAAAATAAATGCTAGCGATCTCTCTCACGTTCGAGGAAAAATGCATACTACAGACTAGAAAATTGCAGACTAACCCTAATTCCAACCCCAAAACCTAACCTTAACCCAAAAATCCTGGATGGCTAAGAGAAATCGCCGAGCGCGGACTGGGGCTGGAACGAAGGCGACGTCGCCTTCGTTCCAGCCCAGTCCGCGCTCGGGCTCGCTTCGCTTGTCCCAGTCCGCGCTCGGCGATTTTTCTCTGAGCCTGATCTCAGGCCTAGGTTAGTCTGCAGTCTGCGTTTTTTTCCCCAACAGCTCTCAACAAAATGTGAAAAGCGTTATACCTCCTTGGTAACTCTCTTGCGATCTCTTGACTTTGGCGGCAATCACTTCACTAGGGGAGGGAGAACTGGCACTGAGGGAGGAGTGGATAGCAGCACTATTGTCACCCTTTTGTCTTTGTTTAAAGTCGTCGTCTTTCTCGGCTGATAAACCACTCTGTAAAACAAATCACCACAACTTAAATATTTGAATATTTATATTCTAGAAAGCACGTGCGCTATTTTCAGCAAAAATTCAACCAAAGTTGAAAGTGAGGTTACTTACCAAAGGAGTGTTTTCACTGATAGACTTGGACACTAGAGAAACAAAAGAATGAGAGAATTTGTTTTAAACCTTTTACAGATGGAACCCCCGTTAATACGACCCACCGTCGGGCCATGAAAACCCATTCCCCTTGCCCTTGTTTTTCAATCATTTACTATCGGCTAACTCGAACCCCCGCTATCTTCAACTATTTTTTGTTTCCCTTGGGAGTTTGAGGTTCTACTGTATATTGCCTATCCAGATCTCCCACAAGTCCTCCTGTAGGCTCAGTGATAGAGCGCCTCCGACCCCTGTGCAGAAGGTCATAGATTTGACTCCTGTTGGGAGAACTCAGAATTTTTTTCAGAGTACTTGCATTTTGCATCACATTAGTCTCCACGCAGCCGTTTCATTTGTGTCGCAACGCTTCTCCAAAATAAGGGTGGGGAGAAGCGTTGCGTGACGACACAAATAACGGCTGCGTAGGAGACTAGTCATCACATACGGGTATAGATCGTTTTTAATGTGACGTCATCAAATGCTTAAATTCAAAACCATTGATCTATCTACAAGCTGTTCTTTCGAGATTTCTATACATCAGTGTCGTTAGTTGCTGGGAAAATTTGTGCCAGCAGATGTGCTCGTTTGGAGATAAGCATTTTGAATTTAGACGGCCGGCTCACATGACCTGAAATGTTTACAGAAACAATATTTTTGCACTTTTAAATACTTTTCAGATATGCTAAATGATAACTAAAGCATTCAGAAGTGAAAACTCATGACTTTGGTAGCAAAATCTTTTTGTTCTCGCTGACATTTTGGCGCCATATTGGTGTACCAAAGTGGTACACCAATATGGCAGTCCCATACTAAGTTCTGTAATTTTCCGAATATTGGTTTTCTCAATAACTTCGTTACAATGAACACTGCCAAATCAAAACTTGGGGAATATATTTTTTTCCACCTACTCTACAATCTCTGAGTTGTTGATGTTTTTGATGCACGCAAAACGATCTTGTTATTTTGGTGAAAACGATCTATATTGAATTTTGATGTACTGTACCTTGTTTCAGAATCTGCAGTACTTCTATCATCCTCGTCCTCTTCTTCCTCCTCTTCCCCGGCATAATGTGATCTGGCCGCGTGAGAACTGGACGTCACTTTGTATCTTCGTCTAGCTCTGGGACTCCTGGAAGCGGGCAAATCACCCCCTGGGAGCCCTCCCTTGGGAGGCTGTGGTAAGGGTCGTTGAAGTTGATGAGACTGGTGGGTTGGGATAGAATAATACTAAATATTTACCTCACTAAATCAATAATTATTATTACAAGACTAAAATATTTATCACTAAAAAAAGATATCACAAACTTTCTCAACAATGCCTAGCCCGTTCTTTTGAGTATCTCCCAAGACCTATTTTTGACACTTAATTTCAATAAAGTTAATCCACTAGCCAACCCCTAGACTGCAAGCATTTATCTTACTTTTTCTTCCTAATTATTTTTTTCCATGATGTGAGAAGAAATAGCCAACATTTTTACCATTGATCATGAGTTGCATAATAATAATATTGTTAATTATACATTTTCGCTCATGCACAGTCTACAAACCCCGTGAAAATCATGGACGATCGAATATAACCTGTGTATCCATACCTCTGCTTTGGGTGTCTTTGACTTTCCAGCACTAGGTAAGGTCTCTTTTCCTCCAAAACCACAGCTTTTTTAACATCCTCAGATGATTTCCTGGCAGAACCATCTTCTGCGCTTCTCTGCTTTACTGACTGCCTATTCCAGTCTTCTCACTGCCGGCTGACTTTTCCTTTCCGCCATTTGTTTCTTAATAATTTCTCTTTGTTTTAAGTTCACTGCATTTTTATCCTCAGTTTTCTTAATATTTATCTCAGTTTTCCCTTTTTCAGATGATCCACTTGATGAACTTGTGGAATCTACAGAGGATCTTTCTTGTTCATTTCTTGATGAAGGCTTTGGCGATTTCTTGGCTGGCTTTTCGTCATCTAAAAACACAATCCACGGCAGAGATTGTGGCGATAGAAGCCTCCAGACCAGAACCTGAATACCCAGAATCTGACTTGGCCGATTGTGTTTTAGAAGCCTTTGATTTAGCACTTGGAATTCTGTCTTCCTTAGAAACAGTTTTCTGCTTTTGTCTAGAGAGTTTGTAAAAATAAATAAAATAAATTTAAATAAATAAATGGCTTTAATTAAGTGTCAGATGGTGTGTTTAGCACTAGCTGACCTGTGGGATGCTGGTCCCTGAGACCCAGAGACCTGGGCCGGGTTGTTCAAAGGACGATTAAGCTAATCCAGGTTTAGCTCGAATTTTGATTTCCGTTTTCTTTTCAGTGAGATATTCTGTTTTATTTTTTTGTAATTCTGTTTTGACTTTGACTAATCTTTAACTTTACAAAACATCAGCAGAGAAAAACACCTTTATACAAGAGAAATTAAAAAATTGATTAACTTTTAATCCTGGATTAGCGTTAATCGGTTTCCGAACAACCGGGCCCTGGGTCCCAGAGATCCAGGGTTTCTGGATCCCAGACAGCCAGGGACCAGAGACCCTCTTTGCAAACTAAGTCAGTTTTAGACAGCTGCCAGTTTCATCGCCCAGCCTTCTCCCGCCCTCTGGGACCAAAAAGGTCTTCAAGGACCTTGCTAGATCATGGAAGATCCTCAAAGATCTTTGCAGGAATCTTAAAGATCTTTCCGAAAATGTTTGTACAGTATTACATTAACTCACCTGTTTTTCGTGCCCTCCAGAAACAGGGCAATCTGTTTCTTGATGTAGTTATGGCGTAGAAGGCGTCCAGCACTGGGCCTTTTCTCTGGCTCCAGTTCCAGCATACTTTGCACAATTCCACACAGATCACTACTGTAATTTGGTGGGAGAGGAGGGGTCTGAAAATAGAGAATACTTTAGAACATGTTGCAGTGCGACTACTGTAACCAGGGCCACCCAGACTCCCGGGGGGGGGACTCCCTTATCAAAGTGACGGGGATGCTCGTTGGAAATTTTGAATTAAACCCCTAAAGGAGACCAATCTGGGCATGGCTCAAGCTTTATTTGACTCCTAAAAGATACCATTCTAAAAAAGACAGACAAACAAGAGTTATAGTGACTTTAATTAGTTGCAATCATCTCCGGTAATGAGGCCACCAAGACAGTATGACGGTGTTTTTTTTATTATTTCTTCGCGTGCAACCCTAAACGATACCTTGATGGCTAAAAATATTGGCGTTTCGTCCTGAACACCCTAAGTGAGACCAAAATCTGTAATTTAGACCTCTAAACGAGACGACGAGCATCCCCGTCACTTTTATATGCAAGTCCCCCCCCCCCCCCCCCCCCCCACCTCGGGCCCAGACAATGAAAACCAATCACAGGGCAGAATGGAAACAATACACTCGGCAGCATTTGTGACAAAGCTGTCAACAAAGGTTAACCAGCAGCACAAATCCATAGTCTTCCAAGACTGACGGATGCCTATGAATCATTGAGTCTAGTCTTCCTCTCTTTCCAAAAGGTCAACTGGATACACTACATCTAGTTATTATACAACCTTAAAACCTGGTAACAAATTAAAATATCTGCCTTCTTAAGTAATGAGTCTCAGTAATATACCACATACAATGTAGCAAAATAATAGTAGATTGAAGCATTTTCTCGTGTTTTGAAGTTATATAATAATAATTTTTAAATCATTAATTTGTATTTTAGTATACTGAATATTCATACTCATATATACCTTTCCTTTAAGAATCTTGTAAACCAAAGAACTCATATCCTTTGCATTGAAGGCATGTCTCAGAGTACACATCTCGTATAAACAACAGCCTAAAGCCCACACATCGGACTGACAAATTTAAAGTGAACAAGAGTAAAAATCAGCAAATGAATTAGGAAGGGGCTGTTGACACATTCCTAATTACCCCACTGAATGGTATACTTAAGATAGCAAAAACATGGTGGATAGATACGTACTAGTCTAGTAGATAGTCGTTGGATAGTCAAAAACAAGAATCAACATAAACAGGAAAGGCATACATGTATGTAGCGTCCTTTGCAGACGTTTTTTGTGTCTGTCCTATTCTCCCTCCCCACTAATGTCTGCTGAACCGAGCCGGAGATGCCATTCCCATTGTGGTCAGTTTTGAGGAATGGCATCTCCAGCTCGGTTCAGCAGACGTTAGTGGGGAGGGAGAATAGGACAGACACAAAAAACGTCTGCAAAGGAGGCTAACATGTATGTGGATGCCAGCAGACCAGTAAACTCCAATCAATCTCTGCATTTTTAAGAATTCAAAGTATTCTAAATACCTTTTTTATAATCAGGCTCTTTAGTTCACAGAATTTAATTATGGTTACGGCGACTGCATTCAGTAACTTAATGTTTGGCGTGCAGACAAATAATAATAAAATACTATGTGGATGACGAGGAGAGGGCAGGAAACAGGGGGGATCTGACATCAGGGCATTTTGGAATATGTCACAATGGCGGGCCTAATATAGAAGAGGTAAGATAGAGAACAATGAAAATAACTTTGTGCTGTCTGAGAATGTAAACTAAACAAAAAGATGTTTTCATCCAATTCTCAATTTTTACTTCCAAGCACTAGATAAACAGAAAAGGTTCAACTTAGTTTCTTTTTCACATTCCTCAGAATTCGAAGTAACGATGTACAATATTTACCTTGTAGTTATAAGGTTTATTGGAGAATAGCTCTGGAGACATGTAGTATGGTGTTCCTATCAGTGTGTTAGCCATGTCAGAGGATGTTTCTAGCACTCTTGCTATACCAAGATCACCGAGCTAACAGTACAATAACAACAATTTCATCGTCTAACATAATTTTATTATTGAGTAATACTTATAAAATAATGAACTACTTTCAAACCCTAAACTGCCCCTATAAATAATAATAAACATTTTCTGATTTCTTCAGATGATGAACATTATTTATTAACCCTTTAAGCCCCAGTAGAAATAATTTTCAAAGAATTAAGGTAACTATATAGACCCAAATACCACACGTAATTAATATAACACCATTTGAAAGGTATTGTTTGGGGTATGTCATAAATCAACACAGCATACAGGAAGTCGCAGATTGGATTAAAGAGTGTCCAAAATGAAAAAAGAAAAACGTTCAAAAATACCTTATTCCTTGTATATATTGGGTATACCCTTAAACAATAGCTTAATTTTCAGCTCTTGGTGTGTGGGTTATTACCAGATATTCACTTGACCTTAAAAGTGTAACAGGCAAAAGTTGCAAAAGTTGAAGGGGTGGTTAATCAAGTCTGATATAGGAGGGGGTATGATTTTATGCTTCCATTATGTGCAGATCTCGCCAAGATCTTTTTGGTGTCCAAATTTCATACAGATTAGCCCAATATCGAGCTTGTAATATACATGTAGCATTTTGTGCCACATGGCACTATCAGGGCTTAAGGGTTAAAGAGCGTACAAAATACCCGGGAGGGGGGGGGGGGGGCACTCCCATATATAAGCTATATAGGTATGTGTGCTGTGAATGGTATGGATTTTAAACAATTTTAATGTCTGGAATAGGGTATAGAAATCAGAGACGTGGGAGATGCGTTGGCCTAATGGTTAGCGCATTGGGACTCCGGATCGAGCGGTCCGGGTTCGATCCCTGGCCTTGGTCACTGCGTTGTGTTTTTGGGCAAGATACTTTTATTCTCACAGTGCCCCTCTCCACCCAGGTGTATAAATGGGTACCAGTGACAAAATGCTGGGGGATATAACTATCTAACCTGTGATGGACTAGCATCCCATCCAGGGGGGATACATGTAGCAATACTCCTACCCCTAGTGTGGGCCAGTTTGGCCCGAATGCGGCTTTAAATGTACCTTTACCATAACTTACTTTAATAATCTTGCTCTTTGTGAGGAAAATGTTTTGAGTCTTCAGATCCCTGTGAAGAACATTCCTTTCATGCATGTACTGCAAAGCACAAGACAGTATTAATAATATTTCTGACTGGTTTAAAAAAAATTGTTATTACCAACATGGACCAATAAGCCACAATGCTACTACAGTCAACTTTCTCTAAGGCGGACACCCTTGGGACCACTCTAGCTGTCCGCCTTAAAGAGGTGTCCGCCTTATAGAGAGTTTTGTTACATTAAAATAAGAGAATGATTCAGTCGGGACCAGCCAACCATGTCCGCCTTAGAGAGGTGTCTGAGAGGTGTCCACCTAAGAGAGGTGTCCACCTTGTGACAATATCACACTGTCACAGCCTACGTCAGAGCCTCGTTCTGAATAAAGTATCTAGCTTGTTGAACCGCCATCTTGCATGAGAGCTTGTCTTTTAGAACTACGTGTCCAACTTGTTACATGGTGGCAGCGTAACGGAATAAACGTCAAACAGTGACTACTGCTGTTGTCGTTTACCTTTCGGACTCTCAAGAACAGTGCTTTACGTAGCACAGTGTACTGCTGCGCTCGACCGCGTGTTTACGTTGAATGCTCCTGTTCATCACTGTGAAACTTGCTTCAACTCTCAACTTGCTCTTCGTCCTTCTTCAGTTGTGCAATATGCCTGACAACGAAGCCCCTCAAGCTCCTCAAACTCCAGCTTTCCGACGACCTCAAGTCTCTTCTCCAAAACCTCGCGAAGTTGACGGCGATCGCGCTGATAATTGGAAAATTTGGAAACAAAGATGGGAAAACTACTGCACAATCACCGGCCTCCTCGATCAACCTGAGGATTATAAGAGTGCTATGCTTCTCCATAGCATCGGAGTCGATGCGATGCGAATCTTCAACGGACTGAAGTTCGGTGAGGGCGAAGACCGCAACAAAATGGCCGATGTAATTAAGAAGTTTGACCAACACTTCCTCGGACAGACTCAAGAGTTCTTCGAGCGTTTCCAATTCAACCGTCGGAACCAGGAAACCGGTGAGTCAATTGATGAATATTTGTCCGTTCTCAGGAACATGGCAAAAACCTGTGGTTTTTGTGACTGTATGCGCGAACTGTTGATAATGGATCGTTTGCTCCTTGGCATCTTGGATGACAAAACGCGGGAAGAACTGCTCTCCACGCACGATTTAACACTCTTGAAAGCTATCGAAATCTCTTGCGCTAGAGAAGCCGCAACCATTCACATGAAAGCTTTAAAGAGTGAAGAAATAAACAAAGTCAAGGAAACATCAAAACATAAGAAGCATATGAAGCACAGGGACCCCACTAAAAGCAAACCTCGCCAAACTGAGGATCCACGCACAGTCTCGAAGAAGTGCCTTTTCTGTACTCAAGTTCATGTTATGAAAAAGGAACAATGCCCTGCCTGGGGAAAGTCGTGCACATCCTGTGGTGGAAAGAACCATTTTTCTGCTTCAAGAAAATGTAAAGGTCGAAGCGTTCATGGTGTAAAGGATGACTACGCCTCTGACTCATCGGACAGTAGCACTGGAACTATCAGTGCTATAACAGCTGAGCTAGGTCACAATGTTAATTCTATTCAGCACCAACTGATCTACTGCGAAATGGAGATTAACCATCAACCTGTGAAACTTCAGGTCGACTGCGGTGCAACTGTTTGCATTCTGCCAAAATGTTACCTTGGAGACCTCCAGATTCGCCCTGAGATTGTCAACCTTCAGATGTGGAACAAATCGTCTGTTAAAGCCCTCAGTAAATGCAAAGTGCATGTCAGAAACCCGGCTACAATGGAAAAGTTCAAGGTTGACTTTGTCATAGTTGACAAGGATCTCACGCCACTGCTCAGTGGCAGCGCAGCGCAGGCAATGGGTCTCATCACTGTGAACTTTGATAACTTCAAAGTGGTCAATACAGTTTCCTCAGCTGATCATCGCTTCGTTCAGCAGTTCCCTGATGCCTTCAAGGACACACCAGGCACTCTCCCTGGTAAGAAGGTCCACTTGACGACTGAGGATGGAGCAGTCCCAGTCGTGCGTTGTGCTCGTACACTCCCGGAAGCTAGGAAGGACGTGGTTAAAGCTGAACTTCAGCGACTTAGAGCTGAGTCCATAATTGTGCCAGTAGACGAGCCCACTGACTGGGTTAGTCAGATGTCCATAGCTGAGAAAAAGTCTGGCATTCGCATCTGCATAGACCCCAGACCACTCAATGAGGTGCTAAAGCGTGAGCACTACAAGCTCCCAGTCCTAGAAGATGTCCTTCCTGAGCTCACCTCAGCATGCAAGTTTTCAGTATGTGTCTTGTGACCTGAAGTCAGGCTACCTCCACTGTGAACTAGACTACGAGTCAAGCCTATTGACCACCTTCGCAACTCCATTTGGGCGTTACCGCTGGCTACGCCTCCCATTTGGTCTGAAAGTAAGCAGCGAAATCTTCCAGAAGCGACTGCATCAAGCTCTGGAAGGCCTAGAAGGTGTACGCTGCATAGCCGATGATGTAATCATCTGGGGTCGCACAGATGAAGAACATGATGAACGAGTTCGCCTCTTCCTCCAACGCTGTTGTGACATAGGAATCTCCCTGAACAAAGAGAAGTGCCATTTTGGTTTGCACGAAATTCGATTCATGAGCCATGTAGTCAGCAACAGCGGCCTCAAACCTGATCCATCAAAGGTGGAAGCTATCACGAAGATGGAACCTCCTACAGATAAAGCAGGTGTGGAAAGGCTGAGAGGAACTGTCAACTATTTGTCTAAGTTCGTACCCAGGCTCTCTGAAGTAATGCGACCTATCAACGACCTCACTCGTCCCGACACGGAATGGATCTGGGACTCTGTTCAGGACAAAGCCTTTGAGGAAGTCAAGCATCTGCTAACACAAGCACCTGTGCTGGCCTACTTTGACCCAACAAAGGAACTGTCTATCCAATGTGACGCTAGTGGACAAGGTTTGGGAGCCGCTCTCTTACAAGAGGGACGACCACTAGCCTATGCGAGCAGAGCCCTAAGTGACACTGAAACGAGATATGCGACCATCGAGAAGGAGATGCTGGCCATAGTGTTTGCCCTCGAGAAATGGCACCAGTACACCTTTGGCCGACCTGTCGTGGTGTATTCGGACCACAAGCCCTTAGAGGCTATCACGAAGAAACCGCTAGACAGAGCCCCTAAGCGTCTCCAAGGCATGCTAGTACGGGCCCTAGCCTATGACAACAAAGTGCAGTACCTCAATGGCAAAGAAATGTTCCTAGCAGATACTCTGAGCAGAGCATTCCTTCCCAAAGCCGATGATGACGGGCAAGAAGAGTTTGAAACCATCAACGCCCTCACATACTTGGTCATGCCTGATGAGAGAATCCGTGAGATCCGCCAGCACACCAGCGGCGATCCGGCCCTACAGCAGCTTAAGCGAACCATCCAAGAAGGCTGGCCAGACAACAAATCATCAGTACCGCCACTCATTGTGCCTTACTTCAGCATTCATGATGAATTGGCAGTCACTGGTGGCTTAGTCTTCCGTGGAGAAAGACTGGTGATCCCCAAGAGCATGAGGTCAGAGATTAAGAATGACATCCACAGTGGTCACCAAGGCGTCGAGTCATGCCTGCGGCGCGCACGTGAACATGTATTCTGGCCCGGCATGAACAAGGAGCTGAAGGAGTGGATCCAAACTTGTGGAACGTGCAGGGAATTCGAGCAGACCCACTGTAAGGAGACACTCATGAGTCATGAAATTCCCGAGAGAGCATGGGAGAAGATTGCAGCTGATCTGTTCACCTACAAGAACAAAGAATATCTCATCACTGTCTGCTACAAGTCCAATTTCTGGGAGCTAGATCGCCTGTACGACACCAAGTCTTCAACTATCATTAAGAAGCTGAAAGCTCACCTCGCCAGATATGGCATTCCCAAGCAGTTGGTTAGCGATAACGGCCCGCAATTTGATTCCAATGAATTCAAAAAGTTCACCCAGAGCTGGGGCATCGAGCACACAACAACTTCACCCCACCACAGCAATGCTAATGGCAAAGTGGAGTCGGCCGTGAAAGTTGCCAAGCGGATGCTACGCAAGACTACCAAAACGGGTGAAGACCAATACTTGGCCCTTCTGAACATCAGGAACGTGCCTACACAAGGTGTAGACAGCAGCCCAGCCCAAAGGCTTATGGGGAGAAGAACCAGAACCCTGTTACCAACCACACAGTCCCTGCTTGAGCCCAGAAATCCAGCAACTCCTCATGAATCTGAGCAACTACGCCTAAACCAGATGAGACAGGCGAAGTATTACAACCGCTCTGCTCATGACCTGCCTGTGTTGAAGGCAGGTGACACTGTACGCATGAAACCATTTGTGCTTGGTCGGAAATCATGGGACAAAGCTGAAGTGACCAGGAGGCTTGACGAGAGATCCTATGAAATTCAATCCTCCGGTACCACCTACAGGCGCAACAGACAGCACCTGGTTAAGACTGCTGAACCATTTGTCCAGCACGACATCTCTGAACGAGCTAAAGCGGATGCAAAGATTGGAGGTGACCATTCAACCCACCAGCAACCTCAAGCTCCTGTTGTGCAGACCAGTCCAGAGAAGGACCATGTGCAATTCAGCCCAAGGAAACACCATGCAGGGGAGGAAAGTGCCACACCCTCTCCTAGGCGCACCCGCTCTGGACGCATCATAAGAGAACCAGCGAAGCTAAGCGACTATGTCAGGAATTGAACTGTTCTCTTGCGATAACATCGAGACTTATGCAGCACATGTTATATTATTGGTGTTTTTTGAATTTTGCTGCCAGTTGACTTTGAACAATATTACACACTTGTTATTTGTTTTATTTTTCTACCCTTTATTACTCAGCATTTATGGCCTATTAGGAAATGTTGCTACTTTAAAAAAAAAAGTGGGGAGGATGTGACAATATCACACTGTCACAGCCTACGTCAGAGCCTCGTTCTGAATAAAGTATCTAGCTTGTTGAACCGCCATCTTGCATGAGAGCTTGTCTTTTAGAACTACGTGTCCAACTTGTTACACACCTTAGAGAGGTATCCACCTTAGAGGTGTCCGCCTTAGAGAGGTATCCACCTTAGAGGTGTCTGCCAAGTAGAGAGGTGTCTGCCTTAGAGAGGTGTCTGCCTTAGAGGTGTCCACCTTAGAGTGGTGTCCACCTTAGAGAGGTGTCTGCCTTAGAGAGGTGTCCACCTTAGAGAGGTGTCCACCTTAGAGAGGTGTCTGCCTTAGGTGTCCACCTTAGAGTGGTGTCCACCTTAGAGAGGTGTCTGCCTTAGAGAGGTGTCCACCTTAGAGGTGTCTGCCAAGTAGAGAGGTGTCTGCCTTAGAGAGGTGTCCACCTTAGAGAGGTGTCCACCTTAGAGAGGTGTCCGCCAAGTAGAGAGGTGTCCACCTTAGAGAGGTGTCCACCTTAGAGAGGTTTCTGCCTTACAGTGGTTTCCGCTTTGAGAGAGTTGACTGAGAGTACTAGTAATCACAAGCAATATCCTAGACCTTCACTGAAAACTCTGTTACTCTAAATAAACAGTAGACAAGAAACACAAGAATTGCATGGAAAACACTTTTTCGGTTCTGTGCCCAGAGATCAATAAACCCATCTGTAAAGTTCTATTTTTTGGTTCCGTGAAAACTGACATGTGTAGAAATCCAAGATATGGCGGAAGAAATTAAACATGTGTGCTACCAGTGTGCAATGCACTTTGGGAACGATACAAGATGGTGGACGAGTGATGCAAAACAACGTTTTTGTTTTGTATAATAACCGGAGGCATAACCAAAGAATTGCTCTAGTTGAGAATCAGAGCAGAAAAAACTCATATCAAATGAGTTTTGATTGGTAAGGTTGAATATGTCAATGGGAAACAGTTTTTCGGTTTGGTTATTTCTCAAACACGGTAAAGACACAGTTACCAGAAACGATCGTTACCGTGAAATCCTAGGGCCTAGATCTGATTATCCTACGGGTACCTAGAGGCACACTCCTATGGGAAATCTTGTTCATCTGGACCCGGTTGTTCGAAAGCCGATTAGCGCTAATCGAGGATTAAATCTCGCTAATCGAGGAATAAAATTTATCCCTAGGTTAGATTCTGTTCCTGAAAGCGCGATTAACGCTATTCGAGGGATAAATGAAGGGTTAAATTTAACACACCTAGCGAGGTCGATTAACTCGCTAATCGAGGGAATAAAAGCTCGCAAACAAAACAAAATGGAGCACTTACTGCCGGATCCAAGGAGGAAAGAAACACAATTCAGGCTACCTGATGACTTTTCCATAACAGATTTTATTTTCTCAGCGGTCCGGATCCTAAAATTGAAATTATGCGTGATCAGAAGCGCGATGCAGCGGTATTTTTCACAATCTCGAGATGGCAAATCATTTGTACAGCGCGAAGAAATTTCGGCATTTTCCTCACTAACTTTGTAATTCTTCAACAAGGCGAGTATTATTATTCATTTGATTTTAGAGACAAAGTCAAGCGAGCTTGTTTGTACTTGCAGTTATTTGAAATGCTGTACACGCCATTCGGGTCTGTATTCCGTGAGCGGGAAATGTACAAACTTTTATTTCAGAGATTATTGAAAATATATTTTAGTTACCGTAAATGTTTATTTATGAAAGGCGGAGAATTAAATCTCTTTCAACGAAGTCGTTCAAGCTAACTTTTTGGATAATTTGTCCATTGTGCATCGCCAGCCGAGGCGTTTGTGCTATAAAATTTACGGACATTTTTGACATGATTGTAGCTGTTTACTTTTATTGCTTCCTATAATGTGTGCTCTTTATTACGTTCATCTTTCCGGTTATAGTTTAGTTTAGCTTTTTTTGTCGGGTTTGCAAGTATAGACATTGAATTGAATATTAAATGAAGTGTAGAAGACAGTGGATGCGCGTATTTGGAAAACAATCTGCCATTTTTATATCAAACAAAGCAAGAAAATAATTTTATACCCTTCTTTTTATTCAATGGCGCTCTGCCGTTTTCTCCCGATCGTGCATTGAAGAATGACTAGTTCAACCGGTTTAATCTGAGTTTAACCGAGGGATAGTTAATCGAGGGCTAACTCTGCTTTCAGGAACACCTTTTTATCCTTCGATTAGTTATCCCGGGAATAAGAAATTTAACCGCGGAATAACCGCTAATCGCCGGTTAGTTTAATCGGCTTTCGAACAACCGGGTCCTGAACAACAACAACAACATGGAATGAGGAATATCAGTGATAGCCCCTCTGACTAAGTCGATTGATCTGAACAACAATTTTCAGAAATGCCTGTTATTTACAAAATTCAAAGTTACAGTTGAACCTTGAACCTCCACTATAATGACCACATCTCTACAACGACCAGGATTTTACGGCCCAACCATGCGCCAATCCATAGTCACTTTACTCGTAATGAAACCTCCCTACAACACCCACCCCTGATCAATTAACAGTTAATTATGCCCCAGCGTGGTCCTTAACCCTTTCACTCCCAATAGTGTCAAAGCTCAAAATTGAAAAAAATATCAAATTTCATTATTGCAAACAGTACTGCATAAAATTATGGCTTGTTAGCTTTCATTTGAATGGTCACACACTAGGGTTTTATCCACGTACGTATTATTAGAAACACAATACTAATTGACTTGATGCTTGATTCTGGGAGTGAATGGGTTAATGCAGAGAGGTTTGACTATACAGTAAAAACCCGCATAAAAGAACAAGTGGATTAAGAACACTCAGGCTGAAATTTGGTCAAATTTGGTCAAAAAAGTACCAGAAAACACTCGATATATAAGAACAAAATCAACCTGAACCCCAAACACGTGTTCTTTTATGCGGGTTTTTACTGTATTTTACATTTGCTAGAAATCCTTGCACACCTGTAACGCCATGGCTATTTGGACAAACCACTCAACCACTTGTGTCTCTTCCAGGACTTTTCCTTCCTTAGAATGCGCTTTTAGCTTTGTGTATAGGTCACCTCCCTCACAAAAGTTCATTACAATGTAAAGAAATCCTTTTTCATCTTGGAATGATTCTCGGTATGAAACAATGTTGGGATGACGCAACTGTGATAATAACCTTGCCTGCAAAGTGATGCAAATACATACATAATTACAATCACAGAGTCTCTGGTAACATAGGAGTATTGCTACTCTCCCAGGATGGTATGCTATGTAGTCCACTGTGGGTAACCCCCAGTATTTCGTCGGGTTACCCTAACAGTTTGCTGGTACCCAGTCTATTTATACTCCTAGAGAGAGAGAGGCACTGTGAGAGGCCAAAGTGGTCCATGCCGCTTATTTGGTGTAGCATACAGTAATATGACTAGGAGTATTGTTAATCCAATATGACTAGTAGTCTGTTACCCGTTTATACTCCTAGGTGGAGAGAGGCACTGTGAGAGTAAAGTGTCTTCCCTGAGAACACAACACAATTCTGGGTTTAACCCGGTAGTGGACTAAGCATCCCTGCACCCCCCCCCCCCCCCCACTCCCCCCCGGACTGTGGTATGCCAAACAATAAATAAGGAAGTTGATTTAGTGGATCACCTCTTGCTCTGCAGCTTTCCTTTCTCTCGAAGAGGCTTTAGAAAGATCCACCTTCTTCATGACATACTATAATTAACAAGCAAATAAACCAACAGAATTAGAATGCCTCATAAGTTTAATAGAATTAACAGATCTAAGCTTATGTATGAAAATATAGCCACAGAAATCAAAGCGAATTTACACCTTTTCAAGGCCTGCATATAAAAGCTTACCTGTTTCCTTTCCTTTCGGTGTTTCACCAGATAAACCTCTCCATAACTCCCTTTTCCGATAACCTTGCCGATCGTGAAAGTTTCCAAAGGCATTTTTCCTGATTTAATACTTCACGTGTATGTCCGCTTTATAAGCTTACAATATCTGGAAGAACTTCGGTTACTTGTGCTTCATAATTCGTCGAATTTACAACCTTTCCCACCGTTATTTTGATCCAAATCACCTACAGTTGGTTATTGAAGCTTCAGGCACATTTGAAGGTAATTTCTGGAGAATCCTGCCATGTAATTCCACAGACGAAGCCAGCAGATAAACTAAACATTTGAAAATTCGAGAAATTCTATGCGTCGTCTGTAACTATGTGAGCAGTGATGCCTTGCGGCGGATGAGTCATCATAAAGGAGATTGGAGACTGGATCGAGCGAGAAAAGTCCCGCTTATATCCCGCAATTATCTCTTTTGACCCGTTTGTACTCGTAACCGCCCTCGAAAGGGGAATACAAAAAAATACGTACTACATAGGTCTACATACCAGTACCCTCAGATACCAACTTTATTTGCCATAATCTCCATTTTTATGGAGAAGATTTCAACATTGAAAACATATATACAAGTCTTTAGAAGAGAATCTTGGTCATTTACAAAGAAATACGAAAATAATAATATAAGGAAATCTAAACAAATTTATTTGACTGATCGGAACTTTACTGTTTACTCACAGTTTATATATTTTCCCCGTGTTCTTTCATTGAGTGTTTATTTACAAACAGAAAAAAAGTTTGTCAAATTATAAAAGCCTGCGATTTGCTAGCCTGCATCGCAGACGGACTTGACCTCCGGTAATGTCCGTCTGCGAATTAGTGCACAACGATTTGCATGACTGAATATCCCATCCAATTATTACACTTTTAAATTTTTCTTGAGCACAACAGGCTAGACATTTGCCTACGATGCCTCACCAAGACTCACAGTCGCTGTGACAGACATTGTAGCCCAGTCGCCAGGCCTAGACAAATATCCCGTGACTAGTGAGTGACTAAGAGGTGTTGTGTTACAACGTTCTATCTATCAAATGGCGGGGGGAAAAAACGACACGGAATTACCCAAGAAACTCAAACAAGCTGTTTTATTCCAGGTTTTGATAAGCCTTCCTGATTTACATTCCAGAACTATTCCGATTGATTCAGGTTCTGCGCACCATAACGCAACATAGTAACGCAACGCTTGTCACGAGTCACGCAACTCTACTCGTCATCGTCGTCATCAACTTCTTTCAGTGTAGTTATTGACGCAAGCACACCGTACATATAAGTTGGTACAAGATCTGTTTTGTTCACAGATATTTCCCATGTGGGAAATAACTCAAATGCCGGTCGTTCAATAACTCCCAAAGTCGAATTGCTCTTGGAAGCGTTCAATGTTATTGTTTTGCCAAATGCCAAAGGAAAACGATCGGTGCGTGCAATTTCATTGCCGTTCGAATTCTTGATCACGTAAACCTCTTTAGAAATACCTGACCCGCTCCAGCTATATTCAATCTTGTAGCTTGTTGCGTTGATTTTCCACTGTTCTTCAACGTCGTACATATCGGCCCATGTCCAAGATTTCTTCTTCACAACCACTGCGATTTCGTCATCATTGTTGAGCAAATAAATAGTCCAGGTCGTTTCACAGTGACATGAGATGCATTTCTCGGCGTGGCCAATCCGTTTCCCACCAGTTTCGAAATACATCGTTCCTGTGTACGAATCAAGAGCTCGAATGGCAAGGTACCTGGTTGGAAAATCGAGCTTTTCGTTGGCAAACTTCAGACTTTCTTCAGCCTCTTCATCTTCGGCGCTGAGCGAAGTTGCGAGAATGATCGTTATCGCGATTATAACAACTGCTAGGAGACAAAGCTTTGTTTTTGTACAGAAGATCGCATTTTGTACTAGACTCATATTTGCCCAGTCAACGTTCCTTCATGAAAACAATGGTGTGTCAGCTCATTGACTCGCATATCATGTTAAATTTTAACAACCAGTTGAACAAATTCCATATTAACCAAGGTGAATTCACCATCGTCAATTTGTAACCAGGCTGCGGATAGCGCACGTAAGAGTTGATCACGAATGGATCTTATCAAGTGCTTGTTTCACAATCACGAGTACAAGGACGTGATAAAGGGCATTGGCAGCATTGGATCAGGAGCTATTGCTACCCGGGGGGGGGGGGGGGGGGGGTACTCCCTTATATAAGCTATCAGTCGGCATGTGCGGCGCCAAAGGTATGGTTTTTGAGCCGTTTTGGTCTGAAAACGGGTATAAATTTTGACCATTTTGGTCTGAAATAGGGTATGTTTTGCCTACTGGTCTGAAATAGGGTATAGATTTTTGCCATTTTGACTTTAAAATGGGGAAATTTACCCAAAATTTTAACGGTTGGGTCTGAAATAGGGTAGGGAAAATCACATATTTGGTCTGAAATAGGGTAAGGGTTTCAAGAAGCGTGCCGCACACCCCAACCCAAATATTTGGGGAGTACCCCCCGGTATTGATAGCAGCACATCATCACGGGGTGCAAGCCAAGGTCAGTGTGTCACCGAGGGGGGGGGGGGGGGTACTCCCCAAAAAATTGGGTAGGGGTGCCTTAGCCTGCGTGCAGACGTCTCCTATTTCCTTGCTTCAGGAAATAGGAGACGTCTGCACGCAGGCTTTGGCTAGGGATGTGCCGCTGGGCTATAAAAACCCTCACCCTGTACCAGACCACAAAACGATAATTTTGCGACCCTGTTCCAGACAGATACAGTGCCATGTGGAACCCCGATTTAACGAACCCCGATGATTTATATTAACGCACAAATGTATTCAGCCGGCCAGAATTACAAAACAATGTATGGAAAAGAACCCCGATTTAAAGTGCTACTACGATCAAAAATACACTTCTCCTGTTCTCTTCGGATTTCGAAACTTTAACCACCAAATAGTAAATGTGCCAAATATCAAGTCAAAATTCTCACGGGAAGTCGATTATTTTAACTCTACTTTCCAACTTCGACTTGCCGCCATTGCTGGATTCAAAAAATGTCCGAGCGCGTAAATAAGGATTGGGACGAGAGGACAATGACGTCATCCAATCAACCAATTCGAAACAAATATGGCTTCTTCTGTGTATCGCGAGGTCGTATCGCGAAGGCTGATTTCATGTTGTATTGTATATCGACGAGGTTCTAGAGCTTTCTATCAACGTAGAACGCTTTTTCTTCACACAAGAAGATACATCCAACGTATTGTGTCGACTATGCTAGCAGCAGGAGTCTCAAAAGCCAGAATTTCTTCGCACAACTCGCCTACTCAGTGCTGGTTTAAAGAGCCTCGTCACGCTGCTCAAATCGAAGACGAATTACGGATGATATCGTCTGATGACTTATTGATCAGCAGTTTAACTACGGGCCGGGCTGTTGGGTATGTGCTCACGGGACTACGGGAGGTTGTTTTTGTCAGCTGAATGAAACTCCTCAGAATGGACTAATATTTCAAAGCTTCGCTTGTTTACTTTGTCTGAACTGTAATTATACACATGGTATAAAGTGTTGTCATGTGCTGCTTGTTTGGATACTTGGATTTAGTTACTTCCAACCAACTAGTGCAAGGTAAATACTGGGAGATCAACAAAATTTATAACAATTTGTTTCCTATATTTAAATAAAATATCCTTGGTTTTGATATCATCCATTTTTGAATTGAATTTGTATCTTTGATGCTATGTTATTGTAAACTTTATTGTACTGTAAATTAACAAGGTTCATACAGTCTAGAAATGTAGAAAAGTATGGATTTCCTGACTAGCTTTACAGACCTGGAAAAAGTTTGGAAAATGAAGTTTATGTCTGGAAATTTGTCGAAGCTACATTGTGTATAACAAGTTCTGTTATTCAATGAAATCTTTGTCAGGTAGCTGGAATTCCTGTTCTCGGAGTTTAATTGAATGTGTTAGGCCCAGTTCAGACGCCATACTTCACATGAGCCGAATCGAATTCGATGAATTAAGTTATGTGAAGTACGGTGTCTGTATCAAATATTCGGAACGGCTGATTTGAATTCGGATCGGCTTAGCCATTCTTCCCGCCTGGCTCAGCTGGGAATTACGGCTGTGGACTGACTTTGATTCAGACGCCGAACTTCACATGAGCCGAAACAAATGCATGAATTATTATAATGTATTTTCAATATAACAGCAATTTCCCCTAAAAATTAAGTTTGGCTGAATTAGCTCGGCGTCTGAATCAATTCAATCGGTCTAAATTAATTTGGGTCGGCCTAAATTGGAATTCGATATGTCTCATGTGAAGTATGGCGTCTGATCTGGGCCTTAATCTGCCGAGTCTGTAAAATGAAAACATGGTTTGGAAAAAAGTATGGAAAATATCTCAAATTTTGTTTACAAAAATATGCAGAAACCCTGTAAATACAAAATTGCCCTTGATTAAAACAAGGCTTATATACAGGTAGTTGTTTTTCCCCCTCCCAATTATAGTCATTCTAATAATTATTATTACTCAGCATCATTAGGACATATAGGCTCAATTTGCTCCCTTCTCTCAATTCCTGTCTTCAAGAGCATGCATTTGGTGGGGGGAGGGGGATTCATTTTCCCAGGTAGTGGAGCCTAAAAACATGGAAACCAATGCTTAATCAGCAGCAAGAGCTATCGAGAAGTCTGAAATTAGGTTCTTGTACATTTGATATGGAGAAAAACTGGTATATATTCTAGGGTACCATTAGGGCGCAAGCACTTTGGTTAGCAAAGAACTGATTGAGCCTTATAAGGGTTTCAGAGGACACTACCTTCACAATCATAGGGGTCACTTAACAAGAACATTTGGATATCACAAAACAGTGTTAACCTGATAATAACTATCAGGTATTTTAGTTGCTAAAAATTGTTTTATGACACATTGTTATGAAAGTAGTGATGACTAACACTCAATTTGCAAGTAAAACAATATTTATTTTCACTTTTGTAAGATTCAGGTTGGAATATGCACAATATGTGAATTTGGGCATGGATATCTTCAGAATTTTGTAATTTTTAGTATAGTAGGTCCACATCAGCCCTTTGGCTGCCTTTTACCCAACCTACTTATCAAATAAAGTATGTATGTATGTCTTGCAACTTGACATGATTACCACTGTTGATAAGAACAACTGATTTAAATAATAATATTATTGTATGCTTTCAACAAAATATAACAATAGAGGTAGTGATAAAAATGGATTTAATGAAGCTTGTCATAAATTTATTGTTTTGTGGATTATCATTACAACAGAAAAGTTACAAAAGCACAAGTTTCATTACAGTTTAGACTTTTTCTATAGTAATGTTCATGTATTTGACTCGTTCCTTTATTTCTTGGAGCTCTCTTATTAGCACTTCCAGTGAGCAATATTTGAAATGATCACCCCCCTCGATTAATCACCCTCCCTCGAATAATCGCCCCCTTTTGGAGAAAAAACAATAATAATCACCCCTGGCTATTATTCAAGGAAATATTTTTTATCAGGTTGCCCCAACAATTCACCTACTCCTGGAGCAGCTAGAAGGGAGCAAGGGTACTGCAAGTCCAACACAAAGTCATAAAACAATCATTGGGCAAGAATGATTTTACATGAAATTATGTCAACATTTAAAAACTGCATGGTAAATAATTTCTACAGTTTTCCAGTGCTCATTACAAGTTACTGCACAGTCATAAGTTACTTGGATGCATATATTATTTTATTTCCCTTATGAGCTTAAAAATATTGTGCTTTGAAACACAATATTGTTGTTTATGTCTGAATTTCTGATGTACTGGTCAAAGGCATATGATTTGGCTGATCAGTATAATGTATTTTCTTGCGAACTGTACACACAAGGAACAAGTAAGGGGAGGGTTAGAAGGTACATGGCATTCAGCTGTTGACATGACAGCCATATGGATGCACTGACTGGTTGATTTGATCGACACATAATGAAAAGTGCTCCGAGCCAAAAAACCAACAGTCAACTAATTTAGCGAGGAATTTAGCAAAACCTACATTACACGTACTTCTACCATACCCCTGGACATGCCTGGAGTTCCCAAGTGTTCTAAAAATTCCTGTTTTCCGTCATCTTCATCTGAAAATAGAGCGAAGATTCGTATCTTTGATCTTTGCCTTTGGTCGCTTCTCGTGGTTCCACTAGCGCGCTGCTCTTTTATTTTTTTAGTGCATAGAAAAGCTTAGAAAAAGGGCCGACATACTTCTTATTTCAATTAAATTCTGGGTGATTTACGGCGAAAGACAACGGGAATACGTTCACCAACATCGGCGCTGTTGTGTTTCTTCCATACGATCACAACACTTCGCTCGAAGGCAACTTGATTGGATGACGTCACGAACAGACCGCTAATGGAAAAAATCGCGGGCCGCGACGTTTGCGAACTGATCAATGGCGGATGGATTTTACGCGATTTTACGAGATTTTCGCGGGCTGGTTCTCTGCCGTGTTTGTACTTTCTGGTCAGATTTCTAGCGTGTTGTATTTATCATTACCCAAATAATGAAATTGTCTAAAAAAAACCGCGAAAGAAAATACTTAATTTTGATCGTAGTAGCACTTTAACGATCCCTGATTTAACAAAATCCTCGATATAACGCACAATCTAGAAGCCAGAATGTAAAATCTACCCGATATAACGAATAAATGACATCACGCCACAGAAGATGAATAATCGACTACAGTAAACACTAGTAAAATCCGTATAAAAGTGACGGGATTGCTCGTCGGAAATTTGGAATTAAACCCCTAATGGAGACCAATCTGGGCGTGGCTCATGCTTCATTTGACTCGGTCGAGCGTGTTACGGGAGTGAAAGGGAACACAAAAATAATTTTGTGAGTGTTGTTGTTAGTATACCTTAGTATACATGTCATGTGAAAGTTCTCAAAAGTTCTCAAAAGCCGTCCCTTGATCCCGGGGGGGGGGGGGGGGGGGGGGGGGGGGGGGGGGGGGGGGGGGACTGCCATATAAAAGTGACGGGAGTGATCGTCGTACCTTTTTGGGGTTAAAATTCGTGGTTTGGTACCGCTTAGGGTGTTAACTGATCTAAAATGACTATCGTTAGAGTTATTCCGGTAACTTTTAGGGCACTGAAGCCGGGAAAAAATATGAAAGGTACTAGTTTTGTCTGTAGCCTTGGTAACTCTTTGGGGTGAAAATGAATTCGAGCCACACCCTCAAAACGAAATTCTGGTACCTTTTAGGTGTTCTTTACAAAATTTCCGACGATCACCCCCGTCACTTTTATATAGGAGATCCCCCCCCCCCCTCCCCCGGGCCCTTGATTCCGCGCCGACTCGTCTCTTTATATTCGGAAGTGATTTATGTGCTTTCTTATGTTTCTGTTTAGTATTCAATGATCTAGAGAGTTTGCTCAAGCTTGCGTAATAGTTTGTATAGAAGGAGAAAATCGCTGAGCAATTTGTGTCGTTCTGTTTCTTTACCGCAGTTGTATGAATTGAAAGAACAAAAGTTTAGTGGATGTTTACGCGGTCTGGTAACTAGCCTGCGAGCAGGCTCTCGTACGCGCGATGAGCGCGGAGCGCGATCGTGATCCTTGGTATTGCGTGTCGTTCGAGCGCGGAGCGCGAGGGAGTGGGACGACAATCGTCCCACTCCCTCGCGCTCCGCGCTCGAACGTCACTGTAAGGCCGCGACTTCCCTTTCAACTGGATCCTTGCTAACAAAGGAAGGGACCTACAACATGGAGAAAAGTCAATTATTGTGGTGTTGATGAAAAAGTAATAACAAAACGGACGGCTAGAAAAGAGATCAAAAAAAGTATTATTACTTTGCAACCCTAAATTAAAACCTGCCCTCACAAGTTTAAAAACATACACGGCATAATTATGGACTCATTTTGACACGATCTTTCTTGTTATGGAATTCTTCCTTCAGTTTTAGGCATTTCAATTTTTGCACAAACATGAAAACGAGGCGAGCGAGGCTTGGTTTTGATTTCCCATACAAATGTCTTAAATTTGAAAGAGCCATAACTTTGCAGCCGTTTCAACCAAAAACGCTCAAACTTCCCACGATAACTCTCGACAAGGGAGGAAAAGGAGAGAGAGCCTGGGATCGAGGTTGATATCTAACGCCCACCGATTGTCACCAGGGTTCGTGTCTCTTTTGTTTCTTTCAACGTTCAAAGATTCCATCACGCGACAGCGGACTCTTGGCGCTTTAATGAATGAAAACAAAAATTGACTTATAAGTTCAGAATGTCAAGTTGGTAGAAGAAAACTATTTGCCTTATTGATGAAGACAGACAGTGTTATATATAAGGGCTAAAGATCCTGATCATCATGAAACAAACTCTGAAACGTGCATGTGATTTCCCTGATTAGTTCCGCCAGTTGACAACAAAAGTGTTCATGTCTCTTTTCGAGTTTCCTTTCTTTCTCTGTCCATTTGTTGCGTATGAATTTGCTTTATACATTCTAAACACCCAAGTAGATACTCTATGTAAAAAAACAAACAAACATATATTCAGGGTCAGATTATTTGTTTCCAATTCAAGTTTGCACCAATCTAATACAAAGTTTCAAAGATAAAAAAAATGATTGAAATGTATATTGGGCAATTCGTGTGAATGTGCATATTTCAAGATTCAAGATTTACACCCAACAACGGCATGGAAGATAGTAGGAATACTGTAATTTCTATTTTTCTTTTTGTTGGTACATGCCGAATGAGTCTTTTATGTGGGATATTCCCAAAGCAGGAGTCGGCTGGGATCAACAGAAATAATTAATAGCGTGAGCGTGAAAATAGTGCCAACTATTTTGTTCACGAAAGAACTGATTATCTGATAACAACGTAATCATTAAGTTGTTTTTAATCGTTCATGCATATCACAGTGTCTCGCTGACTAAACGTTAGCCGGAGGGAGTTGATTGAATTTAGCATGAGATTGATTCAATTCTCCTTTATTCAGGACTGTACATGTCTATCTACTCAGCAAAATCTAATTAACAGAGGAGCCGCACTATTTTTCGACAATTGTAACTTGAACAAGACTGAACTTGTGCTCGCGATTTGCGACAGACGACAACTTTACCAAATTATTCAAAACTAACGGACCCATAATGCGGTGTAACAATAGAAACAGGAGGGTGGTGGTGGCCGTAATCGGTGAGGGTAAAAGGCGGAATGATTTTGCGGAATGGCATGTGGGCATGACTTGCGGAATGGCATAATTATGCGGAATATGATGTATGCAGAATAACTTAAATAAATAAATTAACTGCAAATAACCGCTTTACGTAATGCTGCGGGCTCAAACATACGATCTTGTCACGTTTTCAATCAAGATGGCGGCTGTTTGGTGACAAGAAGCGTATAGATCGTTTTCACGTGACGTCACAGAATTAATTTCCGCCATGTTGGTGCACATCTGAGTCACGTGTTTCAGCTACTAATACATGCAAACATAGTCCAAAATTATAATTCCTTCCAGTTTAATGGCTTCTAGCGAAAAAAATTATATTGCTTCGTCTGATCCAGACAATAATTATAGTCCCATGTCCAATATCTGATTACGCTAAAAAGCTGGATGTAAAAGTCGGAGAGCGCTATCTAAAGAAAATCTCGACTACTGGGATCGATTCGAATCGATCCTGTTTTGATAGAGGGGAAACGCTTCGAACCCGACTGCCTTCCGCCGGTTGAATCGACTGATTTGCTTTGCTATTTGGCTCTCGAGACCAGCTTTTACACGCAAAAGCAATTTCAATCTTTCCGAAGTCTCGAGGCCTACAACCAAATTTCATGTTCTGCCGAAACACGTTTCAGCTCACGATCTCTGGCTCTCTCATCTCGCTTCGCGGCAGCTTCTAGATCGGCTTGAAGCTTTTCGGCAGAATCACATTTCTCATGACCTAGATTTTGGGTTGGAATCCAATCTGGATCGTAACTATCCCACAGTTTTGCCGCTTCTCCGGAGATAAAATGTTTGCCACAGACTCGGCCGTGCTCCAAAATGGTGTCTGTGCATGAGATCTTCTCTACTGATCGCAGACGGATATCCATTTGTTTCGCCTCTCCTCGGAAAGTTTCCTCACTTCTTCACCTTGATTAGTTATAACTGAAGGTATTCTTGCCATAGAAACTCCTTTATCACGGACACTTTGGGTCCCACAGCCAAAAATCGAGCATAAAACCATTTTTTAGCTTAGTGTTTCGTGTTTACATGTGCATGTGATGTGCACCAATATGGCGGCCAATTGTAAGGTGGTCACGTGACTGAAAACGATCTATTGATTAACCCATTTACAACGCCGCTTTTGTGTTCGTCGTAGCCATATTTTTCGGTCAACACAAAGACAAATTATCATTTAAAGGTGATATTCTGTATTCTGGAGATAAATTATTTTAGTTATCAGGTTGTATTTTTATGAAGAAATCTATCACTTATGTGAGTTTTATTTTTTTAATTGCTGCAAAGTTTATACAGGAAATGGCGTTTGTATATGAAACTGCGTGGCGGAATTTGCCGAAAATGTCGGAAAGTTGCTCTTCGAATGTGCATGAATCCAAGAGACAGAAATGCCTCTAAACGCGACTTATCTTCTTGGCGATTTTAGTGCTCAAAGTTGGGTTATTTTTGTGAAGTGTCACGTGTGGGCAGAAATGTTGTGCAACTTGAAGTTTGTGTCACACAGTCTATCATCAAATCCAATTTTATTGATATCTTCTGAGAGCAGCAGCAGCTGCTGTTTTCCAAGAAATCATAGCACTCATATAACTGGCAAAATACCCATCGATCTGTTCATCTGGATCTGTCGTGGATTTATGCTTATCACTCAAATAATTTTATAATTCGTGAACTTTCATTTCTTGCACAGAATCGACACAGAACACTTCTTCTTCATGAAAATACAACCTGATAACTAAAATAATTTACCTCCAGAATACAGAATATCACTTAAAGGATAATTTGTCTTTGTGTTGACCGAAAAATATGCTACGACGAACACAAAAGCGGCGTTGTAAATGGGTTTATAATCAATACGCTTCTTGTCACCAAATAGCCGCCATCTTGATTGAAAACGTGACAAGATCGTATGTTTGAGCCCGCAGCATTACGTAAAGCGGTTATTTGCAGTTAATTTATTTCTTTAAGTTATTCTGCATATGTTATTTTCCGCATAATTATGCCATTCCGCAAGTCGCCACATGCCATTCCGCAAACTCATTCCGCCTCTTACCCTCACCGGGCCGTAATGGCTGGGGCGTTGGACTT